>JAJGRW010000287.1:0-47327 GCA_025461045.1 Carex parvula | reverse complement strand
GCATGCAAGTTGTTCGTCAATATTTATGACTTATTTTATTTTGAGTTTTAAGTATTTATCTTTTTTTTTTCATGATAAAACTTTAGGAGATTATTTTATTTCATGTTTTCATTACATATTTTTTAAGATATGAATTCAAATCACTTGAGGTTACCTGACGGAGTACAATTGAAATAGATGGTCTAGAATAATATGAAATGCAACTAGAAAAAGATTAAATACAACCTCTGGTTGACGAAAGACAATCAGTAAAATATGACAGACTACTAGTAGAAGGTGAAAAATAACTGGAAGAAGATTATAGACTAATTGTAGAAGGTGAAAAAATAACTAGAAGAAGATGAAATACAACCGATTATAGATGAAAATAACAAGTAGAACACGAAAGACAGCTGGAAGAAGATGAAAGACAACTAGTAGAAGGTGAAAGACACCTAGAAAATAATGAATAACAACCAGCACAAGATAAATGACAACTACAAAAAATATGAAATACAACAAGAAGAAGATGAAAGACAACTAGTAGAAGATTAAAGACAACTAGTGGAAGATGAAAGCCAACCAATACAAGGTGAAAGACTACTAGAAGAAGATAAAATATAATTAGATTAATGTGAATACAATTAGAAGAAGGAGATATACAACATGTAGTAGATGAATGACAACCAATAGAACTTGAAAGATGAAAAATAATATGTTATAGACGAAAACAACAAGTAGAACATGAAAGACAAGTAGAAGAATATGAAAGACAACTATTAGAAGGTGAAAGTCAACAAAAAGAAGATGAAAGACAACCAGTATAAGATAAAAGACAACCAGTAAAACATGAAATACAACTAGAAGAAGATGAAATACAACCTGTAGTATATGTAACAACAAGTATAACATGAAAGACAAATTGATCACTCAAAAGAGAGCGATGTTTCTTTTAATATTTATAAACTCAGAAATGCTATCGGTTCGGACTGCAAGCGCACAATCCTATCGAGTAGTATATTCGAGGTCGATCCACATGGAATATTGGTTCAGGATTTTGAGTGATCGAATCACAATCTTTCGAAAGGCTAGACGAAATCTGAAAATTGAGAAATGTTGTTGTGATCAATGTAAATTAGGAAGCAATTAAAAGTAATTAAAATAAAGATAGAGATGAGAATTCCTAGGGTTTCAGCACACCATTGCTACTCAATCCGCCTTGACAATATATTCCTGTTGCGTCTGATTTCCTGTTGTTGTTTTATGAAAGACACCACATAGGTCACTGCGATTTATGTTACGCAAGAATGACAGATCTTTCATCGAGATTCTACATAGGACACTGCGAGTTTCCTTACGCAAATGACTGATCTCTTAAATACCCCAAATTACTACACATATCACTGCGATTTTCCTTACGCAAGTGATGGAATTTGGTTCGCATTTTGTTGGTCTGGTTTATGGTTTCTCCACTAAGGTTTTCTTCACATAAACCTAATAGATCTCAACGAGGCTAATTCATACAAATAGTTTCTCTTACCATTAAAGTACTGTCACTACCCTAACGGACTCAAACTAGATCATTGAAGTTAGATGAAGAGATAGTAAATCACAAAAGCATTTAGATTCAACAACAAGAAACCATAATCAACAGAAATATATATATCAAAACATCAAGAGTAACAAGGTTTACTGCCTAGCCCTAAGAAAATGAACTTAGCCGCGGAACGGCATTGTTACAAGCACTCCTCTCTTCTTACTTTAATCAAATCTAACCCTAATTACAAAGATAAGTTATTCTTCTGCCCAGGGGCCTTATATAGGAGTGGAGGGACGTCTGGAGGTTGAGTAGGGGCTAAGAAACTGATCTGGAAACAGCTGTCGGCAGTTATTCCCCAAGAGGCGCCTTCGGTTACGGACCGTATCACCTGATACGGTCCGTATTAGGACCTTGACGGTTAGGGTTTAATGCTTCCAGCGCTATCTTCTGGTCTGTGCTAGGCCTGGTCCGTATTAGGCAATACGGACCGTAACAGAGACTTCTGAAGAAAATATTAGTTTCATGCAAGAGCTAATTTCAAAAATTTAACTCAAAGAAACCAACATAGATATACTTATTTGACTAACGATGAACCGTATTTAGCATTTTAACTTGTTTAATCTTTATACCTCAAATCTTGGTCTCTAAACCAAGAAGTAGGGACTTGAGATGTAGGGTTGTTGCCTCCTTGTCGAGCCTTCACTTCTCCAAGTCGGCCTCGAAATGACACTCGCTTCGAATGCACGAAGCCTCTACGAGTATCCACCCGAGATTAAACGAAACTCTTGTTTATCCCTTGCTAGAGGTAATCAACCAAGAATCTAACTTAATCTTAGCTTCTACCTCTTCAATCAACTATTAATTTTAGTGTAGAAGTTGTGCTCAACACATGAGCAAAAATGGTGGAGACAAAATTGCAAAAACTCTTCTCTTTTTCACCTTTTCTTGCAAAAACGTTTTTCCATTTTTCTTACAAGAGAAGGAAGAAGAGAGAGATTAGAATGGTGGCTAGGGTTTGGAAAAAGGTGGGGTATTTATAGTGTGAAGTTAGGGTATGTTTTAATCATCTCAACCACAATGGATGGCTAGATTTAAACATGACAAAAGTAACTTTTACTTTTGCCATCCAATGGAGCTCTCCATTAGATGCACTTTTATCCCACTTTATTCCAAACCCATTTCATCAAATGGACTTCTCCATTTAATGTTAAATTGGGCTTGGGCCAATGCCATTTTCGTTTTTGCCATTTATGCCAACTTTTGGCCCACCCGACAATTATTACGGTTAATTGTATTTGCTCAATTTTGTTGAGAAATAAATTTGTATACCATGTCCAACATGTAATAAATTTATTCTAAGATCAAGTTAGTCATCTCCATGACACTTTTATTTGTTTCGTTTTTTCTCTCTTGGGTGTGACCTCGTAGGATCTATATAATGTTGACAATAGAATCAAAACTTCTTTTAATTCTATAAATTATAAGCGGCATCTAGCAATATGATTTATAATTACTCAACAGATAAAGATGATATGAACCAATCAACATCACAATTCTAAAGCAATATTTAATTGCTTGTGTCAATTCACGTGTCACATGATATCGGAATAAATCCAAGGCAGGAGAGTGTCATCCTTGCAAATTTTTTTTTCTTGATTTCAAGTAATTCAGTAAATAATGATCAAACTCATTGATCATAATTGCATGCATACTTTATTACTCCATCAAGGGGCCCGAAGATATCATCACTCACATATGAAATATGAGGGACACTGGTATTCTTGATAAATATATTTTCTTCCGCACAAGACACACATATTGAGATATTATCTGTATAGCCGCTAGTTACGGTCAGCGTTGGACAACATCTACAAATACATGTATCTCATGTAGAAAAAATAATCATCTCATACCAAAGAATTCAAGACACAAATAAAACATTAATGACACTAACACAATCCATGTTATGTTTCATTCTTGGGTCATGTCCAATCCCCTGATCTCCATCAGGCATTTATGTGATTAAATTGGTAACTCCTTACCATATGATCCGTAGAACATGATCATCATTTAATCCACATACTAATCTCGTACCGGTAAATAGTGTTTCTTCTTAATTACCAAGATTAGGGACATTTAGAGTATTCGTTATATTATTATTATAGAGTTCTACATTTCAAGTCCTCAACTCGAAAAATCCATGATGTAATTAAATACTCAAGGAACAAAATAATTCTTTCATTTCATGAACAAAACATAGAATACATTTATTAATGGTTGGCTTCTAGATCATAACACTAACAACTTCGTCGATAAGCGTCGCTGATCCGATTGACCCGATTCAAGCTCCATTTGGTGTAAAATAGTCCCAAAACCTGTTTTCTGCAACAAAACATAAAGAAGGGTGACAGTAGCCTTTTTCTCTAATTAATTAAACATAAGTGTGAGAAAGTATGCAAAATCTAAGCCAAAACCCTACGTAAATCATCATTATTTTGACTCTGATAACAAAAAGAAGAGGATGAAATACAACATGTAGTAGACGATAAAAGCCAACAAGTAGAACAACAAAGACAACAAGTACAAGGTGAAAGACAACTAGAATAACATGAAATACAACTAGAAAAAGATGAAATACAACTACAATAAGATGAAATACAACTAGAAGAAGATTAAATACAATCTCTAGTAGACGAAAGACAACTAGTAGAACATGAAAGACAACCAGTAGAAAATTAAATACAAATAGAAAAATGTGAAATATGTAGTAAACAAAACAACAAGTAGAACATGCAACACAACTAGAAGAAAGTGAAATATAACACGTATTAGATGATAAAGGCCAACAAGTAGAACAAGAAAAACAACCAGTACAAGGTGAAACACAACCTGAAGATGATGAAATACAACTTGAATAATATGAAATATAACCAGAAGAAGATTAAATACAACCTCTGGTTGACGAAAGACAGCCAGTAAAATATGAAAGACTACTAGTAGAAGGTGAAAAACAACTAGAAGAAGATTATAGACTACTTGTAGAAGGTGATAAAACAATTAGAAGAAGATGAAATACAACCGATTATATATGAAAATAACAAGTAAAACATGAAAGACAGCTAGAAAAAGATGAAAGACAACTAGTAGAAGGTGAAAGACAACTAGAAAATAATGAAAAATAACAAGCACAAGATAAATGACAACTACAAAAAAATATGAAATACAACTAGAAGAAGATGAAAGATAACTAGTAGAAGAAAACAACAAGTAGAACATGAAAGACAACCAGAAGAATATGAAAGACAACCATTAGAAGGTGAAAGACAACTAGAAGAAGATGAAAGACACCCAGCATAAGATAAAAGACAACCAGTAAAACATGAAATACAACTAGAAGAAGATGAAATACAACCTGTAGTATACGTAACAACAAGTAGAACATGAAAGACAAATAGAAGAAGATGAAATACAACCTGTAGTATACGTAACAACAAGTAGAACATGAAAAACAAATAGAAGACGATGAAATACAACATGTAGACGATAAAATCCAACTAGTAGAACAAGAAAAACAACAAGAACAAGGTGAAAGACAACTAGAAGAACATGAAATACAACTAGAATAATATAAAATACAACTAGAAAAAGATGAAATACAACTACAATAAGATGAAATACAACTAGAATAAGATAAAATACAACATGTAGTAGACGAAAGACAACTAGTAGAACATGAAAGACAACCAGTTGAAAATAAAAATAGAAAAAGATGAAATACTACCTATAGTAAACAAAATCAACAAGTAGAACATGAAACACAACTAGAAGAAAATGAAATATAACATGTATTAGACGATAAAAGCTAACTAGTTGAACAATAAAAAAAAACAAGTACAAGGTGAAAGACAATAGAAGAAGATGAAATATAACTAGAATAAAATGAAATACTACTAGAAGAAAATTAAATACAACCTCTGGTTGACGAAAGACAACCAGTAAAATATAAAAGACAACTAGTAGACTTTGAAAGACAACTAGAAGAAGATTATAGACTACTAGTAGAAGGTGAAAAACAAGTAGAAGAAGATGAAATACAATCGATTGTAGATGAAAATAACAAGTAGAACATGAATGACAGCTAGAAGAAGATAAAAGACAACTAGTAGAAGGTGAAAGACAACCAGAAAATAATGAAAAACAACCAGTACATGATAAATGACAACAAGAAAAAAGATGAAATTTAACCTGAAGAAGATGAAAGACAACTAGTAGAAGATTAAAAACAACTAGTGGAAGATGAAAGCCATCAAATACAAGGTGAAAGACAACTAGAGGAAGATAAAATACAGTTAGATTAATAAGAAATACAATTAGAAAAAGGAGATATACAACAAGTAGTAGATGAATGACATCCAGTAGAATTTGAAAGACAACCAGTTGAAAATAAAATACTACTAGAAGAAGATGAAAAATAATATGTTGTAGACGAAAACAACAAGTAGAACATGAAAGACAACTAGAAGAATATGAAAGACAACTATTAGAAGGTGAAAGACAACTAGAAGAAGATGAAAGACAACCAGTATAAGATAAAAGACAACCAGTAAAACATGATATACAACTATAAGAAGATGAAATACAACCTGTAGTATACGTAACAACAAGTACAACATGAAAGACAAATAGAAGAAGATGAAAAACAACATGTAGTACACGATAAAAGCCAACTAGTAGAACAAGAAAGACAACAAGTACTAAGTGAAAGACAACTAGAAGAACATGAAATACAACTAGAATAATGTGAAATACAACTAGAAAGAAATGAAATACAACTACATTAAGATGAAATACAACTAGAAGAAGATTAAATACCGCATGGAGTAGACAAAAGACAACTAGTAGAACTTGAATGACAACAGTAGAAAATTAAATACAAATAGAAAATGATGAAATACTACCTGTAGTGAACAAAAACAACAACTAGAACATGAAACACAACTAGAAGAAAGTGAAATATAACTAGAAGAAGATGAAACACAACATGTATTAGACGATAAAAGCCAACTAGTAGAACAAGAAAAACAACCAGCACAAGGTGACAGACAACTAGAAGAAGATTAAATTCAACCTCTGGTAGACTAAAGACAACCAGTAAAATATGAAAGACAACTTGTGGAATATGAAAGAATACAAGAAGAAGATTATAGACTACTAGCAGAAGGTGAAAAACAACTAGAAGAAGATGAAATACAATCGATTGTAGATGAAAATAACAAGTAGAACAATAAAGACAGCTAGAAGAAGATGAAAGACAACCTGTATAAGGTGAAATACAACTAGAAAATAATGAAAAACAACCAGTACAAGATACAGGACAACAAGAAAAAAAGATGAAATACAACTAGAAGAAGATGAAAGACAACTAGTAGACAACTAGCAGAAGATTAAAGACAACTAGTGGAAGATGAAAGTCAACAAATACAACGTGAAAGACAACTAGAGGAAGATAAAATACAATTAGAAGATGGTGATATACAACATGTAGTAGATGAATGACAACCAGTAGAACTTGAAAGATAACTAGTAGAAAATAAAATTCAACTAGAAGAAGATCAAAAATAATATGTTGTAGATGAAAACAACAAGTGAAAAATGAAAGACAACTAGAAGAACATGAAAGACAACTATTAGAAGGTGAAATGCAACTACAAGAAGATGAAAGACATCCAGTATAATATAAAAGTCAACCAGTAAAACATGAAGTACAACTAGAAGAACATGAAATACCTGTAGTATACGTAACAATATGTAGAACATGAAAGACAAATAAAAGAAGATGAAAGACAACCAGTATAGGATAAAAGACAACCAGTAGAACATGAAATACAACCTGTAGTATACGTAACAACAAGTAGAACATGAAAGACAATTAGAAGAAGATGAAATACAACATGTAGTAGACGATAAAAACCAACTAGTAGAACAAGAAAGATAACAAGTACAAGGTGAAAGACAACTAGAATAATATGAAATACAACTAGAAAGAAATGAAGTACAACTACAATAAGATGAAATACAACTAGAAGAAGATTAAATACAACCTGTAGTAGACGAAAGACAACTAGTAGAACAAGAAAGACAACCAGTAGAAATTAAATACAAATATAAAAAGATGAAATACTACTTGTAGTAAACAAAACAACAAGTAGAACATGAAACATAACTAGAAGAATGTGAAATATAACATGTATTAGACGATAAAAGCCAACTTGTAGAACAATAAAAACAACCAGTACAAAGTGAAAGACAACTATGAAAGATGAAATACAACTAGAATAATATGAAATATAACTAGAAGAAGATTAAATACAACCCTCTGGTTGACGAAAGAAAACTAGAACAATATGAAAGACAACTATTAGAAGGTGAAAGACAACTAGAAGAAGATGAAATACAACCAATAGAACATGAAGTACAACTAGAAGGAGGTGAAATACAACTTGTAGTATATGTAACAACAAGTAGAACATGAAAGACAAATAGAAGAAGATGAAATACAACATGTAGTAGACGATAAAAGGCAACTAGTAGAAAAAGAATGACAACAAGTACAAGGTCAAAGACAACTAGAATAATATGAAATACAACCTGTATTAGACAAAAACAACAACAAGAACATCAAACACAACTAGAAGAAAGTGAAATATAACATGTATTAGACGATAAAAGCCAGCTAGTATAACAAGAAAAACAATCAATACAAGGTGAAAGACAACTAGAAGAAGATGAAATACAAGTAATATAATATGACATATAACTAGAAGAAGATTAAATACAATCTCTGGTTGATGAAAGACAACCAGAAAAATAAGAAAGACTACTGGTAGAAGGTGAAAAACACCTAGAAGAAGATTATAGACTACTAGTAGAAGGTGAGAAAACAACTAGAAGAAGATGAAAAACAACCGATTGTAGATGAAAATAACAAGTAGAACATGAAAGACACCTAGAAGAAGTTGAACGACAACTAGTAGAAGGTGAAAGACAACTAGAAAATAATGAAAAACAACCAGTACAAGATAAATGACAACTAGAAAAAAGATGAAATACAACTAGTCGAAGATTAAAGACAACTAGTGGAAGATGAAAGCCAACCAATTCAAGGTGAAATCCAACTAGAGGAAGATGATATACAATTAGATTAATATGGAATACAATTAGAACAAGGTATCTCAACATGTAGTAGATGAATGACAACCAGTAGAACTTGAAGACAACCAGTAAAAAATAAAATACATCTAGAAGAAGATGAAAAATATTATGTTGTAGACGAAAACAACAAGTAGAACATGAAAGACAACTAGAAGAATATGAAAGATAACTGTTAGAAGGTGAAAGACAACAAGAAGAAGATGAATGACAACTAATATAGGATAAAAGACAACCAGTAGAACATGGAATACAAGTAGAATAAGATGAAATACAACCTATAGTATACGTAACAACAAGTAGAACATGAAACACAAATAGAAGAAGATGAAATACAACATGTAGTAGACAATAAAAGACAACTAGTGGAATAAGAAAGACAACTAGAAGAACATGAAATACAACTAGAGTAATATGAAATACAACTAGAAAGAGATGAAATACAACTACAATAACATGAAATGCAACTTGAAGAAAATTAAATACAACATGTAGTACACGAAAGACAACTACAAGAACCTGAAAGACAACCAGTATAAAATTAAATACAAATAGAAAAAGATGAAATACTACCTGTTGTAAACAAAAACAACAAGTAGGACATGAACACAACTAGAAGAAAGTGAAATATAACATATATTAGACGATAAAAGCCAATTAGTAGAACAAGAAAAACAACCAGTACAAGGTGAAAGACAACTAGAAGAAGATGAAATACAAATAGAATAATATGAAATACATTCTGTATTAGACAAAAACAACAAGTAGAACATGAAACACAACAAGAAGAAAGTGAAATATAGCATGTATTAGACGATAAAAGCCAGCTAGTAGAACAATAAAAACAACCAGGAGAAGGTGAAAGACAACTAGAAGAAGATGAAATACAACTAGACTTATATGAACTATAACTAGAAGAAGATTAATACAACCTCTGGTTGACGAAAGACAACCAGTAAAATATGAAAGAGTACAATATGAAAGACAACTTGAAGAAGATTATAGACTACTTGTAGAAGGTGAAAAAATAACTGGAAGAAGATGAAATACAATCAATTGTAAATAAAAATAACAAGTAGAACATGAAAGACAGCTAGAAGAAGATGAAAGACAACTAGTAGAAGGTGAACGACAAATAGAAAATAATGAAAAACAACCAGTACAAGACAAAAGACAACTAGAAAAAGATGAAATACAACTAGAAGAAGATAAAAGACAACCAGTAGACAACTAGTAAAAGATTAAAGACAACTTAGTGGAAGATGAAAGCCATCCAATACAAGGTGAAAGACAGCTAGAAGAAGACAAAATACAATTAGATTAATATGAAATACAATTAGAAGAAGGAGATATACAACATGTAGTAGATGAATGACAACCAGTATAACTTCAAAGACAACCAGTAGAAAATAAAATTCAACTAGAAGAAAATGAAAATAGTATGTTGTAGACGAAAACAACTAGTAGAACATGAAAGACAACTAGAACAATATGAAAGACAACTATTAGAAGGTGAAAGACAACTAGAAGAAGATGAAATACAGCCAATAGATCATGAAGTACAACTAGAAGAAGGTGAAATACAACCTGTAGTATATGTAACAACAAGTAGAACATGAAAGACAAATAGAAGAAGATGAAATACAACATGTAGTAGACGATAAAAGCCAACTAGTAGAACAAGAATGACAACAAGTACAAGGTGAAAGACAACTAGAAGAACATGAAGTACAACTAGAATAATATGAAATACAACTAGAAAGAGATGAAATACAACTACAATAAGATGAAATCCAACTAGAAAAAGATTAAATACAACCTGTAGTAGACAAAAGACAACTAGTAGAACAAGAAAGACAACCAGTAGAAGATGAAACACAACTAGAAGAAAGTGAAATATAACATGTATTAGACAAAAACAATTAGAAGAACATGAAACACAACTAGAAGAAAGTGAAATATAACATGTATTAGACGATAAAAGCCAACTAGTAGAACAAGAAAAACAACCATTACAAAGTGAAAGACAACAAGAAGAAAATGAAATACAACTAATATAATATGAAATATAACCAGAAGAAGATTAAATACAACCTCTGGTTGACGAAAGAAAACAGTAAAATATGAAAGACTACTAGTAGAAGGTGAAAAACAACTAGAAGAAGATTATAGACTACTAGTAGAGGGTGAAAAAACAACTAGAAGAAGATGAAATACAACCGATTGTAGATGAAAGACAACTAGTAGAAGTTGAAAGACAACTAGAAAATAATGAAAAAGAACCAGTACAAGATAAAGGACAATTAGAAAAAAGATGAAATACAACTAGCAAAAGATAAAAGACTACTAGTAGACAACTTGTAAAAGATCAAAGTCAAAGACAACTAGTGGAAGATGAAAGCCAACAAATACAAGGTGAAAGACAACTAGAAGAAGATAAAATACAATTAGATTAATGTGAAATACAATTAGAAGAAGGAGATATATAACATGTAGTAGATGAATGATAACCGTTATTACTTGAAGACAACCAGTACAAAATAAAATACAACTAGAAGAAGATGAAAAATAATATGTTGTATACGAAAACAACAACAAGAATTTGAAAGACAACTATTAGAAGATGAAAGACAACTAGAAAAAGATGAAAGACAACCAGTATAGGATAAAAGGCAACCAGTAGAACATGAACTACAACTAGAAGAAGATGAAATACAACCAGTAGTATACGTAACAACAAGTAGAACATGAAAGACAAATAGAAGAAGATGAAATACAACATGTAGAAGACGATAAAAGCCAACTAGTGGAACAAGAAAGACAACAAGAAAGACAACTAGAAGAACATGAAATACAACTAGAAAGAGATGAAATACAACTACAATAAGATGAAATCCAACTAGAAAAAGATTAAATACAACCTGTAGTAGACAAAAGACAACTAGTAGAACAAGATAGACAACCAGTAGAAAATTAAATACAATAGAAAAATATGAAATACTACTTGTAGTAAACAAAAACAACAAGTACAACATAAAACACAACGAGAAGAAAGTGAAATATAACATGTGTTAGATGATAAAAGTCAACTAGTAGAACAAGACAAACAACCAGTACAAGGTGAAAGACAACTAGAAGAAGATGTAATACAACTAGAATAATATGAAATACAACCTGTATTAGACAAAAATAATTAGAAGAACATGAAACACAACTAGAAGAAAGTGAAATATAACATGTATTAGACGATAAAAGCCAACTAGTAGAATAAGAAAAACAACCAGTACAAAGTGAAAGACAACTAGAAGAAGATGAAATACAACTAATATAATATGAAATATAACTAGAAGAAGATTAAATACAACCTCTGGTTGACGAAAGAAAACAGTAAAATATGAAAGACTACTAGTAGAAGGTGAAAAACAACTAGAAGAAGATTATAGACTACTAGTAGAGGGTGAAAAAACAACTAGAAGAAGATGAAATACAACCGATTGTAGATGAAAGACAACTAGTAGAAGTTGAAAGACAACTAGAAAATAATGAAAAAGAACCAGTACAAGATAAAGGACAACTAGAAAAAAGATGAAATACAACTAGCAAAAGATAAAAGACAGTAAGTAGACAACTTGTAAAAGATCAAAGTCAAAGACAACTAGTGGAAGATGAAAGCCAACAAATACAAGGTGAAAGACAACTAGAAGAAGATAAAATACAATTAGATTAATGTGAAATACAATAGAAGAAGGAGATATATAACATGTAGTAGATGAATGACAACCGTTATTACTTGAAGACAACCAGTACAAAATAATATACAACTAGAAGAAGATGAAAAATAATATGTTGTATACGAAAACAACAACAAGAATTTGAAAGACAACTATTAGAAGATGAAAGACCACTAGAAAAAGATGAAAGACAACCAGTATAGGATAAAAGGCAACCAGTAGAACATGAACTACAACTAGAAGAAGATGAAATACAACCAGTAGTATACGTAACAACAAGTAGAACATGAAAGACAAATAGAAGAAGATGAAATACAACATGTAGAAGACGATAAAAGCCAACTAGTGGAACAAGAAAGACAACAAGTACAAGGTGAAAGACAACTAGAAGAACATGAAATACAACTAGAAAGAGATGAAATACAACTACAATAAGATGAAATCCAACTAGAAAAAGATTAAAATACAACCTGTAGTAGACAAAAGACAACTAGTAGAACAAGATAGACAACCAGTAGAAAATTAAATACAAATAGAAAAATATGAAATACTACTTGTAGTAAACAAAAACAACAAGTACACATAAAACACAACGAGAAGAAAGTGAAATATAACATGTGTTAGACGATAAAAGTCAACTAGTAGAACAAGACAAACAACCAGTACAAGGTGAAAGACAACTAGAAGAAGATGTAATACAACTAGAATAATATGAAATACAACCTGTATTAGACAAAAAACAATTAGAAGAACATGAAACACAACTAGAAGAAAGTGAAATATAACATGTATTAGACGATAAAAGCCAACTTGTATAACAAGAAAAACAACCAGTACAAGTTGAAAGACAACTAGGAGAAGATGAAATACAAGTAATATAATATGACATATAACTAGAAGAAGATTAAATACAATCTCTGGTTGACGAAAGACAACCAGTAAAATAAGAAAGACTACTAGTAGAAGGTGAAAAACACCTAGAAGAAGATTATAGACTATTAATAGAAGGTGAAAAAAACAACTAGAAGAAGATGAAAAACAACCGATTGTAGATGAAAATAACAAGTAGAACAAGAAAAACACCTAGAAGAAGTTGAAAGACAACTAGTAGAAGGTGAAAGACAACTAGAAAATAATGAAAAACAACCAGTACAAGATAAATGACAACTAGAAAAAAGATGAAATACAACTAGTCGAAGATTAAAGACAACTAGTGGAAGATGAAAGCCAACCAATACAAGGTGAAAGACAACTAGATTAATATGGAATACAATTAGAAGAAGGAGATATACAACATGGAGTAGATGAATGACAACCAGTAGAACTTGAAGACAACCAGTACAAAATAAAATACATCTAGAAGAAGATGAAAAATATTATGTTGTAGACGAAAACAACAAGTAGAACATGAAATACAACTAGAAGAATATGAAAGATAACTATTAGAAGGTGAAAGACAACAAGAAGAAGATGAAAGACAACAAATATAGGATAAAAGACAACCAGTAGAACATGAAATACAAGTAGAATAAGATGAAATACAACTTCTAGTATACGTAACAACAAGTAGAACATGAAACACAAATAGAAGAAGATAAAATACAACATGTAGTAGACGATAAAAGCCAACTAGTGGAATAAGAAAGACAACTAGTACCAGGTGAAAGACAACCAGAAGAACATGAAATACAACTAGAATAATATGAAATACAACTACAATAATATGAAATGCAACTTGCAAAAGATTAAATACAACCTGTGGTAGACGAAAGACAACTACAATAATCGGAAAGACAACCAGTAGAAAATTAAATACAAATAGAAAAAGATGAAATACTGCCTGTTGTAAACAAAAATAACAAGTAGGACATGAAACACACCTAGAAGAAAGTGAAATATAACATGTATTAGACGATAAAAGCCAACTAGTAGAACAAGAAAAACTACCAGTACAAGGTGAAAGACAATTAGAAGAAGATAAAATACAAATAGAATAATATGAAATACAACCTGTATTAGACAAAAACAACAAGTAGAACATGAAACACAACAAGAAGAAAGTGAAATATAACATGTATTAGACGATAAAAGCCAACTAGTAGAACAAGAAAAACAATCAGGACAAGGTGAAAGACAACTAGAAGAATATGAAATACAACTAGATTATATGAACTATAACTAGAAGAATATTAATACAACCTCTGGTTGACGAAAGACAACCAGTAAAATATGAAAGACTACTAGTAGAATATGAAAGACAACTTGAAGAAGATTATAGACTACTAGTAGAAGGTGAAAAAAACAACTAGAAGAAGATGAAATACAACCGATTGTAGATGAAAATAACAAGTAGATGAAAATAACAAGTAGAACATGAAAGACAGCCAGAAGAAGATGAAAGACAACTAGTAGAGGGTGAAAGACAACTAGAAAATGATGAAAAACAACCAGTACAAGATAAATGACAACTAGAAAAAAAGGTGAAATACAACTAGTCGAAGATTAAAGACAACTAGTGGAAGATGAAAGCCAACCAATACACTACTAGAAGAACATAAAATACAATTATATTAATATGAAATACAATTGGAAGAAGGAGATATACAACATGTGGTAGATGAATGACAACCAGTAGAACTTGAAAGACAACCAGTAGAAAAAAAATACAACTTGAAGAAGATGAAAAATAATATGTTGTAGACGAAAACAACAAGTAGAACATGAAAGACAACCAGAAGAATATGAAAGATAACTATTAGAAGGTGAAAGACAACTAGAAAAAGATGAAAGACAACCAATATAAGATAAAAGACAACCAGTAAAACATAAAATATCACTAGAAGAAGATGAAATACAACCTGTAGTATACGTAACAACAAGTAGAACATGAAAGACAAATAGAAGAAGATGAAATACAACATGTAGTAGACGTAACAGCCAACAAGTAGAACAAGAAAGCAAGAGGTACAAGGTGAAAGACAACTTGAAGAACATGAAATACAACTAGAATAATATAAAATACAACTAGAAATAATTAAAATATAACTACAGTAAGATGAAATACAACTAGAAGACGATTAAATACAACCTGTAGTAGACGAATGACAACTAGTAGAACATGAAAAACAACCATTAGAAAATTAAATACAAATAGAAAAAGATGAAATACTACCTGTAGTAAACAAAAACAACAAGTAGAACATGAAACACAACTAGAAGAAAGTGAAATATAACATGTATTTGACGATAAAAGCCAACTAGTAGAACAAGAAAAACAACCAGTACAAGGAGAAAGACAATTAGAAGAAGATGAAATACAACTAGAATAATATGATATACAACCTGTATGGGACAAAAACAACAAGTAGAACATGAAACACAACTAGAAGAAAGTGAAATATAACATGTATTAGACGATAAAGCCAACTAGTAGAACTAGAAAAACAACCAGGACAAGGTGAAAGACAACTAGAAGAATATGAAATACAACTAGAATAATATGATATACAACCTGTGTTAGACAAAAACAACAAGTTGAACATTTAACACAACTAGAAGAAAGTGAAATATAACATGTATTAGACGATAAAAGCCAACTAGTAGAACAAGAAAAACAATCAGTACAAGGTGAAAGACAACTAGAAGAAGATGAAATACAACTAGAATAATATGAAATATAACTAGAAGAAGATTAATACAACATCTGGTTGACGAAAGACAACCAGTAAATTATGAAAGACTACTAGTAAAATATGAAAGACAACTTGAAGAAGATTATAGACTACTAGGAGAAGGTGAAAAAACAACTAGGAGAAGATGAAATACAACCGATTGTAGATGAAAATAACAAGTTGATGAAAATAACAAGTAGAACATGAAAGACAGCCAGAAGAAGATGAAAGACAACTAGTAGAGTGTGAAAGACAACTAGAAAATGATGAAAAACAACCAGTACAAGATAAATGACAACTAGAAAAAAAAAGGTGAAATACAACTAGTCGAAGATTAAAGACAACTAGTGGAAGATGAAAGCCAACCAATACACTACTAGAAGAACATAAAGTACAATTATATTAATATGAAATACAATTGGAAGAAGGAGATATACAACATGTGGTAGATGAATGACAACCAGTAGAACTTGAAAGACAACCAGTAGAAAAAAAATACAACTTGAAGAAGATGAAAAATAATATGTTGTAGACGAAAACAACAAGTAGAACATGAAAGACAACCAGAAGAATATGAAAGATAACTATTAGAAGGTGAAAGACAACTAGAAAAAGATGAAAGACAACCAGTATAAGATAAAAGACAACCAGTAAAACATAAAATACAACTAGAAGAAGAATAAATACAACTTGTAGTATACGTAACAACAAGTAGAACATGAAAGACAAATAGAAGAAGATGAAATACAACATGTAGTAGGACGATAAAAGCCAACTAGTAGAACAAGAAAGACAAGAGTACAAGGTGAAAGACAACTTGAAGAACATGAAATACAACTAGAATAATATAAAATACAACTAGAAAGAAATAAAATATAACTACAACAAGATGAAATACAACTAGACGACGATTAAATACAACCTGTAGTAGACGAAAGACAACTAGTAGAACATGAAAGACAACCATTAGAAAATCAAATACAAATAGAAAAAGATGAAACACTACCTATAGTAGACAAAAACAACAAGTAGAACATGAAACAAAACTAGAAGAAAGTGAAATATAACATGTATTTGACGATAAAAGCCAACTAGTAGAACAAGAAAAACAACCAGTACAAGGTGAAAGACAATTAGAAGAAGGTGAAATACAACTAGAATAATATGATATACAACCTGTATTAGACAAAACAACAAGTAGAACATGAAACACAATTAGAAGAAAGTGAGATGAAATACAACTAGAAAGAGATGAAATACTAACATTCAACACAGATTCAAACAACTTCAACAAAGCAATTAAAATAGTACTCAAACAATTAAACACTAACATTCAACACAGATTCAAACAACATGCATACAAAACAAAGGATCAAACTACATCGTAATCCTAGAAACTAAGTAAACTACTCAATCATAGTTCTAAAACAAATAAAGAGATGATAAAGATAGTGCTCATAGCAGAATTCGAAGTGGTGAGAAGATCCGTCGCAAATCTCTCGATTTTCGCCTCTCTTCTCCTTCTCCAAGCCAAACCGTCAAGCCCCAACCCTAGGTCTCTCCTCTCAGATCTAGAATGCAGAATTCCTCTCTCAGGTGCAAGAAATCCCCTCTTATAGCATTTCTGGCCGCCCTTCCTTCAATTAGCCTTTGTTTCCAATTCTGCTTCTGTTTTCGGAAAATCCTAACACGGCCCGCGTGCCTGTTTCTTTGGCTCAGATTGTAGATCTTTTCGCAAGCTTTCCGAAAAGTGGTTATACACTCAAAACGAAGTTACGAGTCAAAAGTTATGACTGTTTAATTTCGGGTGTTGAAATTTCAGGGTCTGACGCGACCTGCATCGGATCTAACGCGGCCCGCGTGTAGGGTTTCAGAACTCACAATTTCCCTGATTTCGCTCGTTTTCTGCAAAGTAAGAATAAAAATGCAGCAGTACCACATTCTATAGATATTCAATGTAATAGTCACGATTTGGTGGTTTAAAACACAGATTTTGGTACAGAAATTGGTCGGATTTGTAGGTCAAATAACAAAACATCAACCTTGTACAGGTTGTTTTTCTTGTTTTACTAGTTGGCTTTTATCGTCTAATACATGTTATATTTCACTTTCTTCTAATTGTGTTTCATGTTCTACTTGTTGTTTTTGTCTAATACAGGTTGTATATCATATTATTCTAGTTGTATTTCATCTTCTTCTAATTGTCTTTCACCTTGTACTGGTTGTTTTTCTTGTTCTACTAGTTGGCTTTTATCGTCAAATACATGTTATATTTCACTTTCTTCTAGTTTTGTTTCATGTTCTACTTGTTGTTTTTGTCTACTATAGGTAGTGTTTCATCTTTTTCTATTTGTATTTGATTTTCTAATGGTTGTCTTTCATGTTCTACTAGTTGTCTTTCGTCTACTACAGGTTGTATTTAATTGTCGTCTAGTTGTATTTCATCTTGTTGTAGTTATATTTTATTTCTTTCTAGTTGTATTTTATATTATTCTAGTTGTATTTCATGTTCTTCAAGTTGTCTTTCACCTTGTACTCTTGTCTTTCTTGTTCTACTAGTTGGCTTTTATCGTCCTACTACATGTTGTATTTCATCTTCTTCTATTTGTCTTTCATGTTCTACTTGTTGTTACGTATACTACAAGTTGTATTTATTCTTCTTCTAGTTGTATTTTATGTTTTACTGGTTGTCTTTTATCTTATACTGGTTGTCTTTCATCTTTTTCTAGTTGTCTTTCACCTTCTAATAGTTATCTTTCATATTCTTCTGGTTGTCTTTCATGTTCTACTTGTTGTTTTCGTCTACAACATATTATTTTTCATCTTCTTCAAGTTGTATTTTTTTTCTACTGGTTGTCTTTCAAGTTCTACTGGTTGTCATTCATCTACCACATGTTGTATATCTCCTTCTTCCAATTGTATTTCATATTAATATAATTGTACTTTATGTTCTTCTAGTAGTGTATTGGTTGGCTTTCATCTTCCACTAGTTGTCTTTAATCTTCGACTAGTTGTATTTCACCTTTTTTTTCTAGCTGTCATTTATCTTGTACTGGTTATTTTTCATCATTTTCTAGTTGTCTTTCACACTCTACTAGTTGTCTTTCATCTTCTTCTGGCTGTCTTTCATGTTCTACTTGTTATTTTCATCAACTTGTTATTTTCATCTACAATCGGTTGTATTTCATCTTCTTCTAGTTGTTTTTTCACCTTCTACTAGTAGTCTATAATCTTCTTCAAGTTGTCTTTCATATTTTACTAGTAGTCTTTCATAATTTACTGGTTGTCTTTCGTCAACCAGATGTTGTATTAATCTTCTTCTAGTTATATTTCATATTATTCTAGTTGTATTTCATCTTCTTCTAGTTGTCTTTCACCTTGTACTGATTGTTTTTCTTGTTCTACTAGTTGGCTTTTATCGTCTAATACAAGTTATATTTCACTTTCTTCTAGTTGTGTTAAATGTTCTACTTGTTGTTTTTGTCTAACACAGGTTGTATATCATATTATTCTAGTTGTATTTCATATTCTTCTAGTTGTCTTTCACCTTGTCCTGGTTGTTTTTCTTGTTCTACTAGTTGGCTTTTATCGTCTAATACATGTTATATTTCACTTTCTTCTAGTTGTGTTTCATGTTCTACTTGTTGTTTTTGTCCCATACAGGTTGTATATCATATTATTCTAGTTGTATTTCATCTTCTTCTAATTGTCTTTCTCCTTGTACTGGTTGTTTTTCTTGTTCTACTAGTTGGCTTTTATCGTCAAATACATGTTATATTTCACTTTCTTCTAGTTGTGTTTCATGTTCTACTTGTTGTTTTTGTTTACTACAGGTAGTATTTCATCTTTTTCTATTTGTATTTAATTTTCTAATGGTTGTTTTTCATGTTCTACTAGTTGTCATTCGTCTACTACAGGTTGTATTTAATCGTCTTCTAGTTGTATTTCATCTTACTGTAGTTATATTTTAATTATTTCTAGTTGTATTTTATATTATTCTAGTTGTATTTCATGTTCTTCAAGTTGTCTTTCACCTTGTACCTCTTGCTTTCTTGTTCTACTTGTTGGCTGTTAACGTCTACTACATGTTGTATTTCATCTTCTTCTATTTGTCTTTCATGTTCTACTTGTTGTTACGTATACTACAGGTTGTATTGCATCTTCTTCTAGTGGTATTTTATGTTTTACTAGGTTGTCTTTTATCTTATATTGGTTGTCTTTCATCTTTTTCTAGTTGTCTTTCACCTTCTAATAGTTATCTTTCATATTCTTCTGGTTGTCTTTCATGTTCTACTTGTTGTTTTCGTCTACAACATATTATTTTTCATCTTCTTCAAGTTGTATTTTTTTTCTACTGGTTGTCTTTCAAGTTCTACTGGTTGTCATTCATCTACCACATGTTGTATATCTCCTTCTTCCAATTGTATTTCATATTAATATAATTGTATTTTATGTTCTTCTAGTAGTGTATTGGTTGGCTTTCATCTTCCACTAGTTGTCTTTAATCTTCGACTAGTTGTATTTCACCTTTTTTTTCTAGTTGTCATTTATCTTGTACTGGTTGTTTTTCATCATTTTCTAGTTGTCTTTCACCCTCTACTAGTTGTCTTTCATCTTCTTCTGGCTGTCTTTCATGTTCTACTTGTTATTTTCATCTACTTGTTATTTTCATCTACAATCGGTTGTATTTCATCTTCTTCTAGTTGTTTTTTCACCTTCTACTAGTAGTCTATAATCTTCTTCAAGTTGTCTTTCATATTTTACTAGTAGTCTTTCATATTTTACTGGTTGTCTTTCGTCAACCAGAGGTTGTATTAATATTCTTCTAGTTATAGTTCATATAATCTAGTTGTATTTCATATTCTTCTAGTTGTCTTTCACCTTGTCCTGGTTGTTTTTCTTGTTCTACAAGTTGGCTTTTATCGTCTAATACATGTTATATTTCACTTTCTTCTTGTTGTGTTTCATGTTCTACTTGTTGTTTTTGTCTAATACAGGTTGTATTTCATATTATTCTATTTGTATTTTATCTTCTTCTAATTGTCTTTCACCTTGTACTGGTTGTTTTTCTTGTTCTACTAGTTGGCTTTTATCGTCTAATACATGTTATATTTCACTTTCTTCTAGTTGTGTTTCATGTCCTACTTGTTGTTTTTGTTTACAACAGGCAGTATTTCATCTTTTTCTATTTGTATTTAATTTTCTACTGGTTGTCTTTCCGGTTATTGTAGTTGTCTTTCGTCTACCACAGGTTGTATTTAATCTTTTGCAACTTGCATTTCATATTATTGTAGTTGTATTTCATATTATTCTAGTTGTATTTCATGTTCTTCTGGTTGTCTTTCACCTGGTACTAGTTGTCTTTCTTATTCCACTAGTTGGCTTTTATCGTCTACTACATGTTGTATTTTATCTTCTTCTATTTGTGTTTCATGTTCTACTTGTTGTTACGTATACTAGAGGTTGTATTTCATCTTATTCTACTTGTATTTCATGTTCTACTGGTTGTCTTTTATCCTATATTAGTTGTCTTTCATCTTCTTCTTGTTGTCTTTCACCTTCTAATAGTTATCTTTCATATTCTTCTAGTTGTATTTCATGTTCTACTTGTTGTTTTCGTCTACAACATAATATTTTTCATCTTCTTCTAGATGTATTTTATTTTGTACTGGTTGTCTTCAAGTTCTACTGGTTGTCATTCATCTACTCCATGTTGTATATCTCCTTCTTCTAATTGTATTCCATATTAATCTAGTTGTCTTTCACCTTGTATTGGTTGGCTTTCATCTTTCACTAGTTGTCTTTAATCTTCGACTAGTTGTATTTCATCTTTTTTCTAGTTGTCATTTATCTTGTACTGGTTGTTTTTCATTATTTTCTAGTTGTCTTTCACCTTCTACTAGTTGTCTTTCAACTTCTTCTAGGTGTTTTTCTTGTTCTACTTGTTATTTTCATCTACAATCGGTTGTTTTTCATCTTCTTCTAGTTGTTTTTTCACCTTCTATTAATAGTCTATAATCTTCTTCTAGGTGTTTTTCACCTTCTACTAGTAGTCTTTCTTATTTTACTGGTTGTCTTTCGTCAACCAGAGATTGTATTTAATCTTCTTCTAGTTATATGTCATATTATATTACTTGTATTTCATCTTCTTCTAGTTGTCTTTCAACTTGTACTGGTTGTTTTTCTTATTATACAAGTTGGCTTTTATCGTCTAATACATGTTATATTTCACTTTCTTCTAGTTGTGTTTCATGTTCTTCTAATTGTTTTTGTCTAATACAGGTTGTATTTCATATTATTCTAGTTGTATTACATCTTCTTCTAGTTGTCTTTTATCGTCTAACACATGTTATATTTCACTTTCTTCTCGTTGTGTTTTATGTTGTACTTGTTGTTTTTGTTTACTACAAGTAGTATTTCATATTTTTCTATTTGTATTTAATTTTCTACTGGTTGTCTATCTTGTTCTACTAGTTGTCTTTTGTCTACTACAGGTTGTATTTAATCTTTTTCTAGTTGGATTTCATCTTATTGTAGTTGTATTTCATCTCTTTCTAGTTGTATTTCATGTTCTTCTAGTTGTCTTTCACCTTGTACTTGTTGTCTTTCTTGTTCCACTAGTTGGCTTTTATCGTCTTCTACATGTTGTATTTCATCTTCTTCTATTTGTCTTTCATGTTCTACTTGTTGTTACGTATACTACTGGTTGTATTTCATCTTCTTCTAGTTGTAGTTCATGTTCTACTGGTTGCCTTTTATCCTATACTGGTTGTCTTTCATCTTTTTCTAGTTGTCTTTCATCTTCTAGTAGTTGTCTTTCAAATTCTTGTTGTTGTTTTCGTATACAACATATTATTTTTCATCTTCTTCTAGTTGTATTTTATTTTGTACTGGTTGTCTTCAAGTAATAACGGTTGTCATTCATCTACTACATGTTATATATCTCCTTCTTCTAATTGTATTTCACATTAATCTAATTGTATTTTATCTTCTTCTAGTTGTCTTTCACCTTGTATTTGTTGGCTTTCATCTTCCACTAGTTGTCTTTGACTTTGATCTTTTACAAGTTGTCTACTAGTAGTCTTTTATCTTTTGCTAGTTGTATTTCATCTTTTTTCTAGTTGTCCTTTATCTTGTACTGGTTCTTTTCATTATTTTCTAGTTGTCTTTCAACTTCTACTAGTTGTCTTTCATCTACAATCGGTTGTATTTCATCTTCTTCTAGTTGTTTTTTCACCCTCTACTAGTAGTCTATAATCTTCTTCTAGTTGTTTTTCACCTTCTACTAGTAGTCTTTCATATTTTACTGTTTTCTTTCGTCAACCAGAGGTTGTATTTAATCTTCTTCTAGTTATATTTCATATTATATTAGTTGTATTTCATCTTCTTCTAGTTGTCTTTCACTTTGTACTGGTTGTTTTTCTTGTTCTACTAGTTGGCTTTTATCGTCTAATACATGTTATATTTCACTTTCTTCTAGTTGTGTTTCATGTTCTTCTAATTGTTTTTGTCTAATACAGGTTGTATTTCATATTATTCTAGTTGTATTACATCTTCTTCTAGTTGTCTTTCACCTTGTACTGGTTGTTTGTCTTGTTCTACTAGTTGACTTTTATCGTCTAACACATGTTATATTTCACTTTCTTCTCGTTGTGTTTTATATTGTACTTGTTGTTTTTGTTTACTACAAGTAGTATTTCATATTTTTCTATTTGTATTTAATTTTCTACTGGTTGTCTATCTTGTTCTACTAGTTGTCTTTTGTCTACTACAGGTTGTATTTAATCTTTTTCTAGTTGGATTTCATCTTATTGTAGTTGTATTTCATCTCTTTCTAGTTGTATTTCATGTTCTTCTAGTTGTCTTTCACCTTGTACTTGTTGTCTTTCTTGTTCCACTAGTTGGCTTTTATCGTCTTCTACATGTTGTATTTCATCTTCTTCTATTTGTCTTTCATGTTCTACTTGTTGTTACGTATACTACTGGTTGTATTTCATCTTCTTCTAGTTGTATTTCATGTTCTACTGGTTGCCTTTTATCCTATACTGGTTGTCTTTCATCTTTTTCTAGTTGTCTTTCATCTTCTAATAGTTGTCTTTCAAATTCTTGTTGTTGTTTTCGTATACAACATATTATTTTTCATCTTCTTCTAGTTGTATTTTATTTTGTACTGGTTGTCTTCAAGTAATAACGGTTATCATTCATCTACTACATGTTATATATCTCCTTCTTCTAATTGTATTTCACATTAATCTAATTGTATTTTATCTTCTTCTAGTTGTCTTTCACCTTGTATTTGTTGGCTTTCATCTTCCACTAGTTGTCTTTGACTTTGATCTTTTACAAGTTGTCTACTAGTAGTCTTTTATCTTTTGCTAGTTGTATTTCATCTTTTTTCTAGTTGTCCTTTATCTTGTACTGGTTCTTTTTCATTATTTTCTAGTTGTCTTTCAACTTCTACTAGTTGTCTTTCATCTACAATCGGTTGTATTTCATCTTCTTCTAGTTGTTTTTTCACCCTCTACTAGTAGTCTATAATCTTCTTCTAGTTGTTTTTCACCTTCTACTAGTAGTCTTTCATATTTACTGTTTTCTTTCGTCAACCAGAGGTTGTATTTAATCTTCTTCTAGTTATATTTCATATTATATTAGTTGTATTTCATCTTCTTCTTGTTGTCTTTCACTTTGTAATGGTTGTTTTTCTTGTTCTACTAGTTGGCTTTTATCGTCTAATACATGTTATATTTCACTTTCTGCTAGTTGTGTTTCATGTTCTTCTAATTGTTTTTGTCTAATACAGGTTGTATTTCATATTATTCTAGTTGTATTACATCTTCTACTGGTTGTCTTTCTTGTTCTACTAGTTGTCTTTTGTCTACTACAGGTTGTATTTAATCTTTTTCTAGTTGGATTTCATCTTATTGTAGTTGTATTTCATCTCTTTCTAGTTGTATTTCATATTATTCTAGTTGTACTTCATGTTCTTCTAGTTGTCTTTCACCTTGGTACTTGTTGTCATTCTTGTTCTACTAGTTGGCTTTTATCGTCTACTACATGTTGTATTTCATCTTCTTCTATTTGTCTTTCATGTTCTACTTGTTGTTACATATACTACAGGTTGTATTTCACCTTCTTCTAGTTGTACTTCATGTTCTATTGGCTGTATTTCATCTTCTTCTAGTTGTCTTTCACCTTCTAATAGTTGTCTTTCATATTGTTCTAGTTGTCTTTCATGTTCTACTAGTTGTTTTCGTCTACAACATACTATTTTTCATTTTCTTCTAGTTGAATTTTATTTTCTACTGGTTGTCTTTGAAGTTATACTGGTTGTCATTCATCTACTACATGTTGTATATCTCCTTCTTCTAATTGTATTTCATATTAATCTAATTGTATTTTGTCTTCTTCTAGCTGTCTTTCACCTTGTATTGGATGGCTTTCATCTTCCACTAAGTTGTCTTTAATCTTTTACTAGTTGTCTACTGGTTGTCTTTTATCTTCTTCTAGTTGTATTTCATCTTTTTTCTAGTTGTCTTTTGTCTTGTACTGGTTGTTTTTCATTATTTTCTATTTGTCGTTCACCTTCTACTAGTTGTCTTTCATCTTCTTCTAGCTGTCTTTCATGTTCTACTTGTTATTTTTATTTACAATTGATTGTATTTCATCTTCTTCCAGTTATTTTTTCACCTTCTACAAGTAGTCTATAATCTTCTTCAAGTTGTCTTTCATATTGTACTCTTTCATATTTTACTGGTTGTCTTTCGTCAACCAGAGGTTGTATTAATCTTCTTCTAGTTATAGTTCATATAAGTCTAGTTGTATTTCATCTTCTTCTAGTTGTCTTTCACCTTCTCCTGGTTGTTTTTATTGTTCTACTAGCTGGCTTTTATCGTCTAATACATGCTATATTTCACTTTCTTCTTGTTGTGTTTCATGTTTACTTGTTGTTTTTGTCTAATACAGAATGTATTTCATATTATTCTATTTGTATTTCATCTTCTTCTAGTTGTCTTTCACCTTGTACTGGTTGTTTTTCTTGTTCTACTAATTGGCTTTTATCGTCTAATATATGTTATATTTCACTTTCTTCTAGTTGTGTTTCATGTCCTACTTGTTGTTTTTGTTTACAACAGGTAGTATTTCATCTTTTTCTATTTGTATTTAATTTTATACTGGTTGTCTTTCAGGTTCTTGTAGTTGTCTTTCGTGTACTACATGTTGTATTTAATTTTCTTCAAGTTGCATTTCATGTTATTGTAGTTGTATTTCATCTCTTTCTAGTTGTATTTCATATTACTCTAGTTGTATTTCATGTTCTTCTAGTTGTCTTTCTTATTCCACTAGTTGTCTTTTATTGTCTACTACATGTTGTATTTCATCTTCTTCTATTTGTGTTTCATGTTCTACTTGTTGTTACGTATACTATAGGTTGTATTTCATCTTATTCTACTTGTATTTCATGTTCTACTGGTTGTCTTTTATCCTATATTAGTTGTCATTCATCTTCTTCTTGTTGTCTTTCACCTTCTAACAGTTATCTTTCATATTCTTCTAGTTGTCTTTCATGTTCTACTTGTTGTTTTCGTCTACAACATAATATTTTCATATTCTTCTAGATGTATTTTATTTTTTACTGGTTGTCTTCAAGTTCTACTGGTTGTCATTCATCTACTACATGTTGAGATACCTTGTTCTAATTGTATTCCATATTAATCTAATTGTATATCATCTTCCTCTAGTTGGATTTCACCTTGAATTGGTTGGCTTTCATCTTCCACTAGTTGTCTTTAATCTTCGACTAGTTGTATTTCATCTTTTTTCTAGTTGTCATTTATCTTGTACTGGTTGTTTTTCATTATTTTCTAGTTGTCTTTCACCTTCTACTAGTTGTCGTTCAACTTCTTCTAGGTGTCTTTCATGTTCTACTTGTTATTTTCATCTACAATCGGTTGTTTTTCATCTTCTTCTAGTTGTTTTTTCACCTTCTACTAGTAGTCTATAATCTTCTTCTAGGTGTTTTTCACCTTCTACCAGTAGTCTTTCTTATTTTTCTGGTTGTCTTTCGTCAACCAGAGATTGTATTTAATCTTCTTCTAGTTATATGTCATATTATATTACTTGTATTTCATCTTCTTCTAGTTGTCTTTCACCTTGTATTGATTGTTTTTCTTGTTATACTAGCTGGCTTTTATCGTCTAATACATGTTATATTTCACTTTCTTCTAGTTATGTTTGATGTTCTTGTTGTTGTTTTTGTCTAATACAGGTTGTATTTCATATTATTCTAGTTGTCTTTGACCTTGTACTTGTTGTCATTCTTTTTCTACTAGTTGCCTTTTATCGTCTACTACATGTTATATTTCATCTTCTTCTATTTGTCTTTCATGTTCTACTTGTTGTTACATATACTACAAGTTGTATTTCACCTCCTTCTAGTTGTACTTCATGTTCTATTGGTTGTATTTCATCTTCTTCTAGTTGTCTTTCACCTTCTAATAGTTGTCTTTCATATTGTTCTAGTTTTCTTTCGTCAACCAGAGGGTTGTATTTAATCTTCTTCTAGTTATATTTCATATTATTCTAGTTGTATTTCATCTTCTTCTAGTTGTCTTTCACTTTGTACTGGTTGTTTTTATTGTTCTACAAGTTGGCTTTTATCGTCTAATACATGTTATATTTCACATTCTTCTAGTTATGTTTCATGTTCTACTTGTTGTTTTTGTTTACTACAAGTAGTATTTCATCTTTTTATATTTGTATTTAATTTCTACTGGTTGTCTTTCTTGTTCTACTAGTTGTCTTTCGTCTACTACAGGTTGTATTTAATCTTCTTCTAGTTGTATTTCATCTTATTGTAGTTGTACTTCATTTCTTTCTAGTTGTATTTCATATTATTCTAGTTGTCTTTCACCTTGTACTTGTTATCTTTCTTGTTCTACTAGTTGGTTTTTATCGTCTACTACATGTTGTATTTCATCTTCTTCTAATTGTCTTTCATGTTCTACTTGTTGTTACGTATACTACAGGTTGTATTTCATGTTCTACTGGTTGTCTTTTATCCTATACTGGTTGTCTTTCATCTTCTTTTATTTGTCTTTCATGTTCTACATATTGTTACGTAATACTACAGGTATTTCATGTTCTTCTAGTTGTACTTCATGTTTTACTGGTTGACTTTTATATTATACTGGATGTCTTTCATCTTCTTGTAGTTGCATTTCACCGTTCTAATAGTTGTCTTTCATGTTCTTCTAGTTGTCTTTCATTTTTCACTTGTTGTTTTCATCTACAACATATTATTTTTGATCTTCTTCTAGTTGAATTTTATTTTCTACTAGTTATCTTTCAATTTCTACTGGTTGTCATTCATCTACTACATGTTGTATATCACCATCTTCTAATTGTATCTTATCTTCCTCTAGTTGTCTTTCACGTTATATTTGTTGACTTTCATCTTCCACTAGTTGTCTTTATTCTTCTGCTAGTTGTCTACTAGTTGTCTTTCATCTTCTTCTAGTTGTATTTCATCTTTTTTTCCTGTTGTCCTGTATCTTGTACTGGTTGTTTTTCATTATTTTCTAGTTGTATTTCACCTTATACAGGTTGTCTTTCATCTTCTTCTAGCTGTCTTTATTGTTCTACTTGTTATTTTCATCTACAATCGATTGTATTTCATCTTCTTCTAGTTTTTTTTCACCTTCTGCTAGTAGTCTATAATCTTCTTCTTGTATTCTTTCATATTCCACAAGTTGTCTTTCATATTTTACTGGTTGTCTTTAGTCTACCAGAGGTTGAATTTAATCTTCTTCTAGTTGTCTGTCACCTTGTGCTGGTTGTTTTTCTTGTTCTACTAGTTGGCTTTTATCGTCTAATACATGTTGTGTTTCATCTTCTTCTAGTTATATTTCACTTTCTTCTAGTTGTGTTTCATGTTCTAGTTGTTGTTTTTGTTCACTACAGGTAGTATTTCATCATTTTCTATTTGTATTTAATTTTCTACTGTTGTCATTCAAGTTCTACTAGTTGTCTTTTGTCTACTCCATGCGGTATTTAATCTTCTTCTAGTTGTATTTCATCTTAATGTAGTTGTATTTCATTTCTTTCTAGTTGTATTTCACATTATTCTAGTTGTATTTCATGTTCTTCTAGTTGTCTTTCACTTAGTACTTGTTGTCTTTCTTGTTCTACTAGTTGGCTTTTATCGTGTACTACATGTTGTTTTTCATCTTCTTCTATTTGTCTTTCATGTTGTACTTGTTGTTACGTATACTACAGGTTGTATTTCATCTTCTTATAGTTGTATATCATGTTTTACTGGTTGTCTTTTATCTTATACTGGTTGTCTTTCATCTTCTTCTAGTTGTCTTTCACCTTCTAATAGTTGTCTTTCATATTCTTCTAGTTGTCTTTCATGTTCTACTTGTTGTTTTCGTCTACAACATATTATTTTTCATCTTCTTCTAGTAGTATTTTATTTTCAACTGGTTGTCTTTCAAATTCTACTGGATGTCATTCATCTACTACTTGTTGTATATCTCCTTTTTCTAATTGTATTTCTTATTAATCTAACTGTATTTTATCTTCCTCTAGTTGTCTTTCACCTTGTATTTGATGGCTTTCATCTTCCACTAGTTGTTTTTAATCTTCTACTAGTTGTCTTTCATCTTCTTCAGGTTAAATTTCATCTTTTTTCTTGTTGTCATTTATCATGTACTGGTTGTTTTTCATTATTTTCTGGTTGTCTTTCACCTTCTACTAGTTGTCTTTTATCTTCTTCTAGCTGTCATTCATGTTCTACTTGTTATTTTCATCTACAATCGATTGTATTTCATCTTCTTCTACTTGTTTTTCACCTTCTACTAGTAGTCTATAATCTTCTTCTAGTTGTCTTTCAAAGTCTACTAGTTGTCTTTATATTTTACTGGTTGTCTTTCGTCAACCAGAGGTTGTATTTAATTTTCTTCTAGTAGTATTTCATTTTATTCTAGTTATATTTCATCTTTCTATTGTCTTTCACCTTGTACTTGTTTTTTTTTATTGTTCAACTAGTTAGCTTTTATCGTCTAATACATGTTATATTTCATTTTCTTCTAGTTGTGTTTCATGTTCTACTTGTTGATTTTGTTTACTATAGGTAGTATTTCATCTTTTTCTATTTTTATTTTCAACTGGTTGTCTTTCATGTTCTACTAGTTGTCTTTCGTCTACTACATGTTGTATTTTATCTTATTCTAGTTGTATTTCATCTTATTGTAGTTGTATTTCATCTTTTTCTAGTTGTATTTTATATTATTCTAGTTGTATTTCATGTTCTTCTAGTTGTCTTTCACCTTGTTCTTGTTGTTTTTCTTGTTCTACTAGTTGGATTTTATCGTCTACATGTTGTATTTCATCGTCTTCTATTTGTTTTTCATGTTCTACTTGTTGTTACGTATACTACAGGTTGTATTTCATCTTCTTCTATTTGTCTTTCACGTTCTACTTGTTGTTACGTATACTACAGGTTGTATTTCATCTTCTTCTAGTTGTATTTCATGTTTTACTGGTTGTCTTTTATCTTATGCTGGGTGTCTTTCATCTTCTTCTAGTTGTCTTTCACCTTCTAATGGTTGTCTTTCATATTCTTCTGGTTGTCTTTCATGTTCTACTTGTTGTTTTCTTCTACTAGTTATCTTTCATCTTCTTCTAGTTGTATTTCATATTTTTTTGTAGTTGTCATTTATCTTGTGCTTGTTGTTTTTCATTATTTTCTAGTTGTCTTTCACCTTCTACTAGTTGTCTTTCATCTTTTTCTAGCTGTCTTTCATGTTCTACTTGTTATTTTCATATATAATCGGTTGTATTTCATCTTCTTCTAATTGTTTTATCACCTTCTACAAGTAGTCTATAATCTTCTTCTAGTTGTTTTTCACTACTAGTAGTCTTTCGTCAACCAGAGGTTGTATTTAATCTTCTTCTGGTTATATTTCATATTATTCAAGTTGTATTTCATCATCTTCAGGTTGTGTTTCACCTTGTACTGGTTGTTTTTCTTGTTCTACTTGTTGGCCTTTATCGTCTAATATTTCACTTTCTTCTAGTTGTGTTGCATGTTCTACTTGTTGTTTTGTTTACTACATATTTCACATTTTTCTATTTGTATTTAATTTTCTACTGGTTGTCTTTCATGTTCTACTAGTTGTCTTTCGTCTACTAGAGATTGTATTTAATCTTCTTCTAGTTGTATCTCATCTTATTGTAGTTGTATTTCATCTTTTTCTAGTTGTATTTCATGTTATTCTAGTTGTCTTTCACCTTGTACTTGTTGTCTTTGTTGTTCTACTTGTTGGCTTTTATCGTCTACTACATGTTGTATTTCATCCTCTTCTTTTTGTTATCAGAGTCAAAATAATGATGATTTACGTAGGGTTTTGGCTTAGGTTTTGCATACTTTCTCACACTTATGTTTAATTAATTAGAGAAAAAGGCTACTGTCACCCTTCTTTATGTTTTATTGCAGAAAACAGGTTTTGGGACTATTTTACACCAAATGGAGCTTGAATCGGGTCAATCAGATCAGCGACGCTTATCGACGAAGTTGTTAGTGTTATGATCTAGAAGCCAACCATTTATGGATGTATTATATGTTTTGTTCATGAAATGAAATAATCATTTTGTTCCTTGAGTATTTAATTATATTATGGATTTTTCGAGTTGAGGACTTGAAATGTAGAACTCTATAATAATAATATAATAAATACTCTAAATGTCCCTAATCTTGGTAATTAAAAAGGAACACTATTTACCGGTACGAGATTAGTATGTGGATTAAATGATGATCATGTTCTACGGATCATATGGTAAGGAGCTACCAATTTAATCACATAAATACCTGATGGAGATCAGGGGATTGGACATGACCCAAAAATGAAACATAACATGGATTGTGTTAGTGTCATTAATGTTTCATTTGTGTCTTGAATTCTTTGGTATGAGATGATTATTTTTCCTACATGAGATACATGTATCTGTAGGTGTTGTCCAACGCTGACCGTAACTAGCAGCTATACAGACAATATCTCAATATGTGTGTCTTGTGCGGAGGAAAAGATATTTATCAAGAATACCAGTGTCCCTCATATTTCATATGTGAGTGATGATATCTTCGGGCCCCTTGATGAAGTAATAAAGTATGCATGCAATTATGATCAATTAGTTTGATCATTATTTACTTAATTACTTGGAATCAAGAAAAAAAAATTTGCAAGGATGACACTCTCCTGCCTTGGATTTATTCCGATATCATGTGACACGTGAATTGACACAAGCAATTAAATATTGCTTTAGGATCGTGATGTTGATTGGTTCATATCATCTTTATCTATTGAGTAATTATAATGCATATTTCTAGGTGCCGCTTATAATTTATAGAATTAAAAGAAGTTTTGATTCTATTGTCAACACGATATAGATCCTACGATTTTACACCCAAGAGAGAAAAACGAAACAAATAAAAGTGTCATGGAGATGACTAACTTGATCTTAGAATAAATTTATTACATGTTGGACATGGTATACAAATTTATTTCTCAATAAAATTGAGCAAATACAATTAACCGTAATAATTGTCGGGTGGGCCAAAAGTTGGCATAAATGGCAAAAACGAAAATGGCATTGGCCCAAACCCAATTTAACATTAAATGGAGAAGTCCATTTGATGAAATGAGTTTGGAATAAAGTGGGATAAAAGTGCATCTAATGGAGAGCTCCATTGGATGGCAACATGTTTAAATCTAGCCATCCATTGTGGTTGAGATGATTAAAACATACCCTAACTTCACACTATAAATACCCCACCTTTTTCCAAACCCTAGCCACCATTCTAATCTCTCTCTTCTTCCTTCTCTTGTAAGAAAAAGAAAAAAAACGTTTTTGCAAGACAAGGTGAAAAAGAGAAGAGTTTTTGCAATTTAGTCTCCACCATTTTTGCTCATGTGTTGAGCACAACTTCTACACTAAAATTAATAGTTGATTGAAGAGGTAGAAGCTAAGATTAAGTTAGATTCTTGGTTGATTACCTCTAGCAAGGGAAAAACAAGAGTTTCGTTTAATCTCGGGTGGATACTCGTAGAGGCTTCGTGCATTCGAAGCGGGTGTCATTTCGAGGCTGACTTGGAGAAGTGAAGGCTCGACAAGGAGGCAACAACCCTACATCTCAAGTCCCTACTTCTTGGTTTAGAGACCAAGATTTGAGGTATAATGATTAAAAAAGTTAAAATGCTAAATACGGTTCATCGTTAGTCAAATAAGTAGATCTATGTTGGTTTCTTTTGAGTTAAATTTTTGAAATTTGCTCTTGCATGAAACTAATATTTTCTTCAGAAGTCTCTGTTACGGTCCGTATTGCCTAATACGGACCAGGCCTAGCACAGACCAGAAGATAGCGCTGGAAGCATTAAACCCTAACCGTCAAGGTCCTAATATGGACCGTATCAGGTGATACGGTCCGTAACCGAAGGCGCCTCTTGGGGAATAACTGCCGACAGCTGTTTCCAGATCAGTTTCTTAGCCCCTACTCAACCTCCAGACGTCCCTCCACTCCTATATAAGGCCCCTGGGCAGAAGAATAACTCATCTTTGTAATTAGGGTTAGATTTGATTAAAGTGAGAAGAGAGGAGTGCTTGTAACAATGCCGTTCCGCGGCTAAGTTCATTTTCTTAGGGCTAGGCAGTAAACCTTGTTACTCTTGATGTTTTGATATATATATTTCTGTTGATTATGGTTTCTTGTTGTTGAATCTAAATGCTTTTGTGATTTATTATCTCTTCATCTAACTTCAATGATCTAGTTTGAGTCCGTTAGGGTAGTGACAGTACTTTAATGGTAAGAGAAACTATTTGTATGAATTAGCCTCGTTGAGATCTATTAGGTTTATGTGAAGAAAACCTTAGCGTAAAAAAATCATAAACAAGACCAACAAAATGCGAACCAAATTTCATCACTTGCGTAAGGAAAATCACAGTGATCTGTGTAGTAATTTGGGGTTTTTAGAGATCAGTCATTTGCGTAAGGAAAATCGCAGTGTCCTATGTAGAATCTCGATGAAAGATCTGTCATTCTTGCGTAACATAAATCGCAGTGACCTATGTGGGGTCTTTCATAAAACAACAATAGGAAATCAGACGCAACAGGAATATATTGTCAAGGCGGATTGAGTAGCAATGGTGTGCTGAAACCCTAGGAATTCTCATCTCTATCTTTATTTTAATTACTTTTAATTGCTTCCAATTTACATTGATCACAACAACTCTCAATTTTTAGATTTCGTCTAGCCTTTTGAAAGATTGTGATTCGATCACTTAAAACCCTAAACAATATTCCCTGTGGATCGACCTCGAATATACTACTTGATAGGATTGTGCACTTGCAGTCCGAACCGATAGCATTTCTGAGTTTATAAATATTAAAAGAAACATCGCTCTCTTTTGAGTGATCAATTTGTCTTTCATGTTATACTTGTTGTTACATATACTACAGGTTGTATTTCATCTTCTTCTAGTTGTATTTCATGTTTTACTGGTTGTCTTTTATCTTATACTGGTTGTCTTTCATCTTCTTTTTGTTGACTTTCACCTTCTAATAGTTGTCTTTCATATTCTTCTAGTTGTCTTTCATGTTCTACTTGTTGTTTTCGTCTATAACATATTATTTTCATCTTTCAAGTTCTATTGGTTGTCATTCATCTACTACATGTTGTATATCTCCTTCTTCTAATTGTATTCACATTAATCTAATTATATTTTATCTTCTTCTAGTAGTCTTTCACCTTGTATTGGTTGGCTTTCATCTTCCACTAGTTGTCTTTAATCTTCTACTAGTTGTCTTTCATCTTCTTCTTGTTGTATTTCATATTTTTTGTAGTTGTCATTTATCTTGTGCTGGTTGTTATTCATTATTTTCTAGGTGTCTTTCACCTTCTACTAGTTGTCTTTCATCTTCTTCCAGCTGTCTTTCGTGTTCTACTTGTTATTTTCATCTATAATCGGTTGTATTTCATCTTCTTCTAGTTATTTTTTCACCTTCTACAATTAGTCTATAATCTTCTTCCAGTTATTTTTCACCTTCTACTAGTAGTCTGTCATATTTTACTGATTGTCTTTCGTCAACCAGAGGTTGTATTTAATCTTTTTCTAGTTGCATTTCATATTATTCTAGTTGTATTTCATGTTCTACTAGTTGTCTTTCACCCTGTACTAGTAGTTTTATTCTTCTAATAGTTGGTTTTATCGTCTAATACATGTTATATTTCACTTTCTTCTAGTTGTGTTTCATATTCTACTTGTTGTTTTTGTTTACTACAAGTAGTATTTCATTTTTTTTCTATTTGTATTTAATTTTCTACTGGTTGTCTATATGTTCTACTGGTTGTCTTTCGTCTCGTACAGGTTGTACTTCTTCTAGTTGTATTTCATATTATTCTAGTTGTATTTCATTTTATTCTAGTTGTATTTCATATTATTTTTGTTATATTTCATCTTATTTTTGTTTTCTTTCACCTTGTACTGGTTGTCTTTCTTGTTCTACTAGTTGGCTTTTATCGTCTACTACATGTTGTATTTCATCTTCTTCTAGTTGTCTTTCATGTTCTACTTGTTGTTTCGTCTACTACAGGTTGTATTTCATCTTCTTCTAGTTGTATTTCATTTTCTATTGGTTGTCTTTTATCATATACTGGTTGTCTTTCATCTTCTTCTAGTTGTCCTTGACCTTCTAATAATTGTCTTTCATATTCTTCTAGTTGTCTTTCATTCTTTACTTGTTGTTTTCGTCTACAACATATTATTTTTCATCTTCTTCTAGTTGAATTTTATTTTCTACTAGTTATCTTTCAAGTTCTACTGGTTGTCAATCATCTACTACATGTTGTATATCACCATCTTCTAATTGTATTTCATATTAATCTAATTGTATTTTATCTTCCTCTAGTTGTCTTTCACGTTGTATTTGTTGGCTTTCATCTTCCACTCGTTGTCTTTAATCTTCTGCTAGTTGTCTACTAGTTGTCTTTCATCTTCTTCTAATTGTATTTCGTTTTTTTCTAGTTGTCCTTTATCTTGTACTGGTTGTCTTTCATTATTTTCTAGTTGTCTTTCACCTTCTACTAGTTGTCTTTCATCTTCTTTTAGCTGTCTTTCATGTTCTACTTGTTATTTTCATCTTCAATCGGTAGTATTTCATCTTCTTCTAGTTGTTTTTCACCTTCTACTAGTAGTCTATAATATTCTTCTAGTTGTCTTTCGTCAACTAGGAGTTGTATTTAATCTTCTTCTAGTTGTATTTCATATTATTCTACTTGTATTTCATCATCTTCTCGTTGTCTTTCACCTTGTACTGGTTGTTTTTCTAGTTCCACTAGTTGGCTTTTATCGTCTAATACATCTTATATTTCACTTTCTTCTAGTTGTGTTTCATGTTCTACTTGTTGTTTTTGTTTACTACAGGTAGTATTCATCTTTTTCTATTTGTATTTAATTTTCTACTGGTTGTCTTTCATGTTCTACTAGTTGTCTTTCGTCTACTACAGGCTGTATTTAATCTTCTTCTAGTTGTATTTCATCTTATTATAGTTGTATTTCATCTTTTTTCTAGTTGTATTTCATATTGTAGTTGTATTTCATGTTCTTCTAGTTGTCTTTCACCTTGTACTTGTTGTCTTTCTTATTCTACTAGTTGGCTTTTATCGTCTACTACATGTTGTATTTCATCATCTTCTATTTTTCTTTCATGTTCTACTTGTTGTTACGTATACTACAGGTTGTATTTCATCTTCTTCTAGTTGTATTTCATGTTTTATTGGTTGTCTTTTATCTTATACTGGTTGTCTTTCATCTTCTTCTAGTTGTCTTTCACCTTCTAATAGTTGTTTTTCATATTCTTCTAGTTGTCTTTCATGTTCAACATGTTGTTTTCGTATACAACATATTATTTTTCATCTTCTTCTAGTTGTATTTTATTTTCTACTGGTTGTCTTTCAAGTTCTACTGGTTGTCATTCATCTACTACATGTTGTATATCTCCTTCTTCTAATTGTATTTCATATTATTCTAATTGTGTTATCTTCTTCTAGTTGTCTTTCACCTTGTATGGCTTTCACCTTCTACTAGTTGTCTTTAATCTTCTACTAGTTGTCTACTGGTTGTCTTTCACCTTCTTGTAGTTATATTTCATCTTTTTTCTAGTTGTCTTTTATCTTGTACTGGTTGTCTTTCACCATCTTCTAATTGTATTTCATCTTTTTTTTAGTTGTCCTTTATCTTGCACTTGTTGTCTTTCATTTTTTCCTAGTTGTCTTTCACCATCTACTGTTGTCTTTCATCTTATTCTAGTTGTCTTTACTTGTTTTCATTTACGGTTGTATTTCATCTTCTTCTAGTTGTATTTCATTTTCTACCGGTTGTCTTTCATGTCCCACTAGTTGTCATTCGTCTAATACAGGTTGTATTTCATATTATTCTAGTTGTATTTCATCTTCTTCTAGTTGTATTTCATATTATTATATTGGTATTTCATCCTCTTCTAATTGTCCTTCACCTTGTACTGGTTGTTTTTCTTGTTCTACTAGTTAGATTTTATCGTCTACTACATGTTGTATTTCACCTTCTTCTAGTTGTGTTTCATGTTCTGCTTGTTGTTTTTGTTTACTACAGGTTGTATTTCATCTTCTTCTAGTTGTATTTAATTTTCTACTAGTTGTCTTTCATGTTCTACTGGTTGTCTTTCGTCTACTACTGGTTGTATTTAATCTTCTTCTTGTTGTAATTCATATTATTGTAGTTATATTTTATCTTCTTCTAGTTGTATTTCACCTTGTACTAGATGTCTTTCTTGTTCTACTAGACGAAAACAACAAGTAAAACATGAAAGACAGCTAGAACAAGATGAAAGACAACTATTAGAAGGTGAAAGACAATCAGTACAAGGTGAATGACAACTAGTAGAACAAGAAAGACAATTAGTACAAGGTGAAAGATAATTTGAAGAAGAAGAAATACAACTGAAATAATATGAAATACAACTAGAAGAAGATTAAATACAACCTCTGGTTGACGAAAGACAACCAGTAGAATATGAAAGACAACTAGTAGAATATGAAAAACAAATACAAGAAGATTATAGAATACTAGTAGAAGGTGAAAGACAACTATTACTTGTTGTCTTTCTTGTGCTACTAGTTGGCTTTTATCGTCTACTACCTGTTGTATTTCATCTTCTTCTAGTGTTTTTCATGTTCTACTTGTTTTTTCGTCTAGTACATGATATATTTCATCTTTTCTAGCTGTATTTCATTTTCTACTGGTTGTCTTTCATGTTCTACTGGTCGTCTTTCGTCTACTACATGTTGTATTTCATCATCTTCTAGTTGTACTTCATATTATTCTAGTTGTATTTCATTTTCTTATTGTAAGCCTTTAACCTTGTACTGGTTGTCCTTCATCTTATACTGGTTGTGTTTGATCTTCTTCTAGTTGTATTTCATCATATTCTAGTTATCTTTTATCTTGTACTAATTGTCTTTCATTTTTTTTCTCGATGTCTTTGAACTTCTACTAGTTGTCTTTCATCTTTTTCTAGTTGTCTTTCATGTTCTACTTGTTGTTTTCATCTACTACAAGTTGTATTTTATCTTCTTCTAGTTGTATTTCATTTTCTACTGGTTGTCTTTCATGTTCTACTGGTTGTCTTTTGTCTACTACAAGTTGTATTTCATCTTCTTCTAGTTGTATTTCATCTTCTTCTAGTTGTATTTCATATTATTCTAGTTGTATTTCATCTTCTTCTAGTTGTCTTTCACCTTATACTGGTTGTCTTTCTTGTTCTACTAGTTGGCTTTTATCGTCTACTACATGTTGTATTTCATCTTCTTCTAGTTGTCTTTCATGTTCTACTTGTTATTTTGTCTACTAAAGGTTGTATTCATCTTATTCTGGTTGTATTTCATTTTCTACTGGTTTTCTTTAATGTTCTACTTGTTGTCTTTCGTCTACTACATGTTGTATTTCATCATCTTCTAGTTGTAGTTTATATTTTTCTAGTTATATTTCATCTTCTTCTAGTAGTCTTTCACATTGTACTGGTTGTCTTTCATCTTCTTTTAGTTGTCTTTAACCTCTACTAGTTGTCTTTAACCTTCTTTTAGTTGTCTTTCATCTTGTACTAGTTGTCTTTCAAATTTTACTGGTTGTCTTTCGTCATCTTTTAGTTGTTTTTTGCCTTCTACTAGTTGTCTTTCATCTTCTTCCTGTTCTATTTCATTTTTTACTAGTTGTCTTTCGTCTACTACATTTTGTATTTCCTGTTCTTCTAGTTGTATTTCATATTCTTCTAGTTGTATTTCGTCTTCTTCTTGTTGTCTTTCACTTGGTACTGGTCGTCTTTCATGTTATACTGGTTGTTTTTCATCTTCTACTAGTTGGCTTTCATCTTCTACTAGTTGTCTACTGGTTGTATTTCATTTTCTTCTAATTGTCCGTCATCTTGTGCTGGTTGTTTTTTATCTTCTTCTAATTGTCTTTAATCTTCTTATGGTTGTCTTTCATGTTCAACAGGTTGTCTTTTATCTTCTTCTAGTTGTATTTCGTCTCCTTATAGTTGTCTTTCATCTTTAACTGATTGTCTTTCAAGTTTTACATGGTGTCTTTCATCTTCTTTTAGTTGTTTTTCAGCTTCTACAAGTTGTCTTTAATCTTTCTTCTAGTCTTTCACCTTGTACTGGTTGTTTTTCTTGTTCTACTTGTTGGCTTTCATAATCTACTACTTGTTGTATTTCATCTTCTTGTAGTTGTTTTGCACGTTCTACTTGTTGTTTCGTCTACTATTTGTTGTATTTCATTTTCTACTGGTTGTCTTTCATGTTCAACTGGTTGCCTTTCATGTTCTACTGGTTGTTTTTCGTCATCTTCTAGTTGTACTTCATATTCTTCTACTTGTATTTCTTCTTCTTCTAGTAGTCTTTCACCTTGTACTGGTTGTCTTTAATGTTCTACTGCTGGTCTTTCATCTTATACTGGTTGTCTTTCATCTTCTTCTAGTTGTTTTTAACTTTCTAATAGTTGTCTTTCATCTTATTCTAGTTTTCTTTCATATTCTACTTGTTGTTTTCGTCTACTTCAGATTGTCACTAGTGGAAAATGTGCAAACAGTATCGCCTGCCCATGATCGGTTAAATTAAAAAACTGACACTAATACCTTTGGGATCGGGTAAACATGATAACCGCTCTTGATTGTTAAGTATCAAGATCGGTTTTCTACATAACCGATCTAGATAATCAGTATCAGGATCGGGTTAACCTTACACCGATCCAGATAATAAACAAGATCGGTTAAATTATAACAACCGATCTTGATTGTTAAGTATCATGAGCGGTTTTTTATTATCCGATACTGACAGTTAACATTCAAGATCGGTTAAATAATTAACCGATCCTGGGAATTTTTTCCACTACATAGAAGGAACATATGAATTTTTTGATTCCATAGAATAAGTTTCAAATTTTTTCGATTCCATAGAAGAAACATGTGATTTGTCGAACTTTTCATGGGACTCTTGCTTTTTTTTTAAGGTCCTTCTCCTTCATTCAACTCTTGCACATGAAATATAATTTATTAAAACATTTATCTTCATGTTAGGCTCGGTAAACCCTAATGGCAACAGCAGAGAAGAACCACCCACTTGTCCCCTCTTCCAGACCTACAGACTTTTGGCAACCTAAATGAGCGTCAATTTGTCCAGATTTGGCATTTTCAATATAAAGCCATATAGTAAACAGAAAAAATAAAAATTGAACAAATAATCGTTTTTCATATGTGTTGCTTTAAAAAAAATCAAAAAATTGCAGAAAGTCAATCAAGATTAGTTTATAAACAAAACCGATCCTGATGACATTCAAGATCGGTTAATATTAAGCGATCTTGATTGTTGATCGGTTCTATTTGAATTTTTTGATTCCATAGAATAAGATTCAAATTTTTTCGATTCCATAGAAGAAACATATGATTTGTCGAACTTTTTATCGGACTCTTGCTTTTTTTTTAATGTCCTTCTCCTTCATTCAACTCTTGAACATGAAATACAATTTATTAAAACATTTATCTTCATGTTAGGCTCGGTAAACCCTAATGGCAACAGCAGAGAAGAACCACCGACTTGTCCCCTCTTCCAGACCTACTTGCGGCAACCTAAATGAGCGTCAATTTGTCTAGATTTGGCATTTTCAATATAAAGCCATATAGTAAGCAGAAAAATAAAAATTTGAACAAATAATCGTTTTTCATTTGTGTTGCTTTAAAAAAAGAAAAAAATTGCAGAAAGTCAATCAGGATCGGTTGTTTACTCTTTAACCGATTCTGATGACTATCAAGATCGGTTCTTTATATTAACCGATCTTGATGGATTTCAGGATCGGTGAACTAGTAAAAAACCGACCCTGATAAAGGTCTTTCTGCCATTTTTTTTTTCCAATTCAGGCAGATATAGATATATACGTATGTTGAAAAATATATAATTTGTGATCCACACCAATTATTCAAGCAACTCATTTGTGATTGACACCCATTATTCACAATTATGCAATTAAAACAATTATGCCAACCAAATCACAATTTAATCAAGCATCACACAACCATAAATAAAAACAACCATAATATAAATAAGTTAACTTACCATTCAACAAAGAGTTCAATAGAATTAAATTAGATCATATAGATATCAAAATAACAAGTTCATCCAAAGGAAGTAAATTAACAAATTCATCCAAAAGAAGTTAGATCATATAGATCTCAAAATAAACTTAATTAGTTGCAACAAAAAATAAACTTAGTCTTCAAGAGACTTTGATGGCCCGTCGATGCATGTTGGGCATCTCCATTTGACAAGTCGGAGGTCCTTGTTCTCCTTGACCTCCTTGCCAACACATTCCGGATGGAATGTGTTGCGACATGTCTCACAACGGAGCATGACATCCTCCTTGGCCAAAAAGAGGCACTCGAAACACTCCACCATCTCAGCCCAGGTTTGTCGTTCTTTCACCTCGAGCTCAACTTCTTCACCGTCACTATCCTCATCACCGTCACTATCCGGATCGAGGTAAGGATCGGAATCAAGAATGCATTCAGCTATGAGTGCCAAGGCCGGGTTATCACTGTAGAAGAACTCATTCAACTCTCGCTTGGTGAAGTGCCTTGCAAAGTCATCACCCTTGCTGGTTATGAACCGACGGCGAGGAGGCATTTCTAATACGAGAAAATAGACAACGTAAAAATAATGAAAACAAAGTGATCAAAGAAAGGAAGGACATTCAAACCTTGACAAAGTGATCAAAGAAAACCTACTGCAAGAAATGGCGATTGTTGAAGGAGAGAAAAATCCAGATTTTTGAATGGAAGTTGATCGGTTTGAGAAGGAAGAGGGAAGGCTCCTCATTTTAAGTGCCACTTGAGTATCAGGATCGGTTATTATAATACACCGATCCTGTTTGTGTACCATCGGCGTCGGTTTAACAATAAAAAACCGATCCGGATAGTATCTGGATCGGTTTAACTATAAATAACCGATCCTAAATTTATTTTTGCATTTAATATCCATCTACCCGATATTTTTGGGATCCGTATCACTTGAGGCTCTTGACTCAAGACAATTGAAAGGGACGGTCCATATTTACTCTCAGTTGGGGCCAGTATTAATTGTGCTTTGAGATTCGTGTCAAGTTCAAATAACAATCCTAGACCATCTATTTCAATTGTACTCCGTCAGGTAACCTCAAGTGATTTGAATTCATATCTTAAAAAATATGCAATGAAAACATGAAATAAAATAATCTCCTAAAGTTTTATCATGAAAAAAAAAAGATAAATACTTAAAACTCAAAATAAAATAAGTCATAAATATTGACGAACAACTTGCATGCTTTCCATTGTCCGGTCAGTAAATGAATCCTGGCAAAAATTAATATAATATGTAAGTCACAAATATTTAATAATATAATTTTTTTAAATTTTCAGAATGATTTAAAAAACGTTCTTGATATTCATCAAGATTGGTTAATAAATAACCGATCGTGATTGTTTAGTATCAGGATCAGTTTATTAATTAACCGATCCTGATAGGTAACCAGCAAGATCGGCTAACAATTTAACCGGTCCTGATGATTATCCGGATCGGTTTACTAACTCAACCGATCCTGATACCTTGTTAATTACCTTCTCCCTTTCCAGAATACGAGGTCTTTTGCTCCTTTTCCAGTGCGTGATCTGTCTCTGCCCTCTTTGAGGTGTTTTCGACCTCTGAACTCTCTCTACCCGAAACAAGTGTTTCTCTTCCTCATTTTGATCATTTGTTGATTTATCTCGGTTGATGGTTGATTGAGGTAGTATAAACCCGATTCCTTCATTTTTAATTTAAAATGCTAACTAATTTTAGGCACAATCCCATAGAGAATCAAGAAATTAGGAAATTCAAGTGTTATTTATTTGATCTATATTTCTCATTCTACAAGCACATATAAATCAAATTAATGAAGCATTTTTAACTTGGATTGATGAGACTCAAGAATTTAAAATTTGTTTTTATATTAGGGCTCATGTGGTGTATTTTGCTTCAAAAGCTCAACTCAATTCTCATTATTTCTGTAGATTGGCTATTATTGAGGAATCTGGTGCAACGATCTTCATCTCACTCGATCCGGCATCCAAAAAAATTGTAAGTACAACATGAACCTCATGTTTAGTTTTGTGAATGAAACTTGATCATGTATTTTGATAATAGTATATATAGTTAATTAAAGGTATTTCCACCATTAGGTATCTAGCTAGAGTATTGTCTTCTGAGCCACAACCCAATGAATAATGCCTTTAGGTCATAAAACCCGTTCAAAATTAATCCATTAGGGATTAATTTTGAATAGTCCCCGTTTTGGGACTGCTCTTTGAATACTTTGTCTCAATTAGGATGTGACCACTTATTAGTCGTGTTTTAGTATTTAGGAAATTTCGGCAGCATTTCCTCTTATTAGTTCCCCGAATATTTGGGGAACTAAGGGGAAATGCTGCCAAAATTTTCTTAAATACTAAAACACGACTAACAAGTGGTTACTACTGAGACAAAAGTATTCAAAGAGTGGGATAGGATGGTAACCGGCCCCATGTAAGCCCTAGTGTGAACATTTAAAGTACCATTCCCTTGTGCTTAATTGTTTTTTCTTATAATTGCAGATGGACCGCAGTTGGATGTACGGAACATCACATATATCCGATGAATATATGGCCGGTGTTGATGAATTTATGAAAGTTGCTATGGAAGATACGGCGAAGAATGGGACTGGGCTGATGTCGTGTCCTTGTCGTGATTGTAACAATATGAATAAATTTTTCAATCCCAACCAAGTGAGGAACCATTTAATCCGACGTGGATTCAAGCAACAATATAAGCGTTGGATATGGCATAGCGAGAGTTTGGAAACCGATATAGGTAGTGAGCATCAGGAATACCATACTGGTGGGAGTGAAGGAAGTGGTGATGCACCACGCAATGGGACCGATGATATGGTGGTAGATGAAACTGAGAATTTTGATCAAATGTTACATGATTTAGAAGAGGATTTTGATAATGATAGGCAGTACTGTGTATTTGAGAATTTGTACGAAGATTCTAATAAGGAATTGTATCCCGGTTGTTCTAAATTTTCAAAATTGAAAGGTGTATTAAAATTGTACAACCTTAAAGTATCTAATGGTTGGAGTGATAAAAGTTTTACTGTGTTATTACAAACATTGAAAGAAATGCTTCCGGAAGGAAACGAGATACCATATAATGTTTACGAAGCGAAGAAAATGTTGTGTCCAGTGGATTTGGAAGTTCAGAGAATACACGCGTGTCCAAATGATTGTATATTATATCGAAATGAGTATGAAGATTTCCACGAGTGTCTAAAATGTGGTGCATCACGTTATAGTAGAAATCATCTAACCAGCGATAAAATTGAAAGTGATAAACCGGATAGAGGACCTCCGGCAAAAGTACTGTGGACCTCCCCGTGATACCGAGATTCAAACGTTTGTTCTCAAATGCCAAAGAAGTGAAATTATTGCGTTGGCATGCCGATAACCGGAAAAGGGACGAAAAATTACGGCACCCCACTGATTCTCCTCAGTGGAGAAATATTGACAGAAGATTTCCTGAATTTGGCGGTGACCCAAGAAACCTAAAGCTCGGGCTGAGTGCAGATGGAGTGAATCCGCACAGTAGCATGAGCAGTAAGCATAGCAGTTGGCCGGTTCTATTGTGCATTTATAATCTTCCGCCGTGGTTATGTATGAAACGCAAATACATCATGCTGACCTTGCTGATATCAGGACCCAAACAGCCCGGAAACGACATAGATGTGTATCTAGCGCCATTGATTGAGGATTTAAGAAAATTATGGCATCCCGGAGTGGAGATATTTGATGCATATACCTCCGAGAAATTCACTTTACGGGCCATGATTTTCTGCACCATTAATGATTTTCCGACCTATGGTAATTTGTCGGGTTATAGTGTTAAAGGAGAAAAAGCGTGCCCTATTTGCATGGATGATACAGTCGATCTGTGGCTACCATATTTCTCTAAAAATGTGTACATGGGTCATCGTAGATTTCTTCCTGCCAACCACGCACACCGAAAGAGAAAGAAAGCATTCAATGGAAAGACCGAGAATGTCACAGTAAATTATCCATTGACCGGTCAACAAGTTTATTCGAGAGTAAAGGATATCGAAAATCAGTTTGGGAAATGAAAAAAAAGGCGGTGAGAAAGAAAGGGTCTCCGAAAATTACATGGAAAAAGAGATCAATATTCTGGGATTTGCCATACTGGGAGCATTTAGAGGTTCGACATTATCTCGATGTGATGCACGTGGTTAAAAATGTGTGTGATAACATGGTTGGAACATTATTGAATATTCCGGAAAAGACTAAGGACGGTATCAATGCCCAAAAAGACATGCAATTCTTGAACATACGGCCGGATCTACAACCGGCAGAGAAGGAAAGAGAAAAGGGTAAACTTTGCACATATCTAAAACCCGCCATGCATAAGTTGTCAAAAAAAGAAAAAAACAAGTTTATGTGAATGTCTTCATGGTGTAAAAGTACCATATGGATATTCTTCAAATTTTAAGAACCTAGTTTCACTGGAGGGTTTAAAATTGATAGGTATGAAGTCCCACGACTGTTATGTTTTAATGACACAACTTCTTCCTGTTGCAATTCGGGGCATATTGCCATCGTGTGTTAGGCAGACCATCACGAAGCTTTGTTTTTTCTTCAACACCATTTGTTGCAAAGTAAATGATCCTGATATGTTAGATGCTTTGCAGAAGGAGGTTGTTGTCACTCTTTGTCATCTTGAAATATATTTTCCGTCGTCTTTTTTTGATATCATGGTTCATTTAATTGTTCATCTCATTAGAGAAATTAAGATGTATGGACCTATTTTCTTACGGTACATGTATCCGTTCGAGAGATACATGGGATTGTTAAAGGGATATGTGAGGAACCGATATTGTCCTGAGGGCAGCATTGTAAGAGCATATGCTGCCGAAGAGGTCAGCATTGTAAGAACCGATATCGTCCTGAGGGCAGCATTGTAAGAACCGATATCGTCCTGCGCCCAAGAGAGAGAGATTAGCAAGAGAGAGAGGGAGTGAGCTCAGATTGAGTTTTGAAAATCTATAGATGAGACGAATTTTTGGTAAGTAGCGAGAGAGGTGCCAAATAAAATCACCGCGAAAATATATCATCATCAGGATCGATTTTTTGTTAAACAACCGATCCTGTTTTTATTTGGTCATCAGGATCGGTTATCTTAGTAACCGATCCTGAGTACCAATGATCAAGTTCGATTAACTTAATAACCGATCTTGATGCATACATTAATTAATCCGGTACTTTGAAAAACTAAATCACTGTTTACATAATTTCAATGGATTTATGTAATGCATCAAATTTACATTCACATAATTTACATTTACATAATTAGCATCACATTTGTATAATTCAAAATTTACTAAATAACACAATAAAAACATTATTAAAATGAAAGAAAAAAGTCTTAAATATTTATGACACCTTGCATGCAACCCATAGTCAAGTAATTATAATGCCTCCTGGAAAAAAATTAATAA
>JAJGRW010000286.1:563627-616991 GCA_025461045.1 Carex parvula | reverse complement strand
GTAAAGAGACCCATTCAATCAACCCAATAAAATGGTAGATTCAACTCCATTCCTCCAATCTCATAGTTCCTCTGTTGAAGGCGCCGATGAAGCTGCCGTGCAACGATCCTTCTCAATGCAACTTCTTCAATCAATTGTTGTTGCGGCAGCGTGGTTTTTTGATGGCCAGCAGACTTTCATCACTGTCTTTACTGATGCTGATCCCAAGTGGAAGTGCCTCGACCCGGTTGACCTGATATGCAATTCTGCATCAAGCCCATGTGCCCTCCAGCCAGGCTCATGGGCTTGGGACTCGGTCGATACCTCAATTGTGTCAGAGTGGGCCCTTGAGTGCAAAGACACAATTCTTTCGTCAATTCCTGCTTCGGCTTTTTTCACCGGTTGTGTTGTCGGTGCCTTGTTTATGTCAACCCTGGCAGATTCGGTTCTTGGCCGGAAGTTGCTGCTCATACTGTCATGCCTTGTCATGTCACTTGGTGGCGCTATGACGGTTCTCTCTCCTAACATTTGGGTTTACTCGTCTTTTAAATTTATTTCTGGGTTCGGTCGTGCTTCGATTGGCTCGTCAGCTCTTGTGCTATCAATGGAAATTGCAGATCAGTGGTGGCGTGATAAGATTGGTGTTCTAGGGTTTACTTTTTACATGCTGGGGTTCTTGACTCTACCAATAATGGCCTACAATATGGGCCAAGGTTTGTCATGGAGGTATATGTACCTTTTGACAAATATTCCTTGTTTGTGCTACACCATTTTTCTTTTTTGCTTTGTTCAAGAATCACCTAGATGGCTGAAGGTGCACCGACAAAACGGAGATAATTTAACCAAGAAGGATGCGGTGCAATATACGAGCTATGATTTTTTATCTTCATTGAAAATGCTTTGTACCGCCAAACAATTCCTATGGAGGTTGATAGCTGTCATGATGGCGAGTTTTGGAACCGGGTTTATATACTTCGGTTTACCCTTCACTCTCGGAGACCTCAGTTCAAATCTTTACCTTAGCGTGGCTTTGAATGCTCTATCTGAGCTACCCGCATCTCTCTTGACCTTACTTCTTGTGGCACAATGGATCGTAGAACTACAGTTCTCATATTAACTGCAGTAAGTGCGTGTGCAGCCTGGCATGCGCATTTGATACTGTCGGCATAGCCAATAGAATTCAGCTGGCAGCTGAAGTGATATCCTATTGTGCAGCTTGCACAGCAATTAATGTCATGTTGATATACTGTGTTGAGCTTTTCCCGACTACTATACGCAACACGGCAATATCATTAGTTAGAGAAACTACTCTTCTTGCAGGAGCATTTGCACCTGTTATGGCAGTCGAAGGGAAGAGCAACCGATTGTGGTCGTTCGGTTTCTTTGGGCTTGCAATTGGGTTCTGTTCTTTGCCTTTTGCATTCCTGCCTGATACAAAAGGGAAGGATTTAGTTGATAATATTCAAGATGAGGAGCACATTTAGAGAATTGGGTTATATGTTAGTGTCATTACTTGTATCCTCAAGAGTATAGTAGGGTTTCCTCTAGAATATGAATTGGATAAATGTTTTATTTAGTATGGGAGATATCATCATGTTCTTTTGAGGGTTTTGCTTTGCTTGTCTATTTCAAGATCATTACATTCTAGAATGCACACCTGCTAAAAGATAACATATTTTATTCTAAAAGAATAAATGAATAACATATCAACACATATTGTTATAATATGTGTTACATTTCGAAAATGAATACTTATTTAACAGTAAAACATTTCGACCTTTTGTAACCCCTAACCAGCCTAAAAGTTAATTTTCTCCTTCAAACATATCCTGATTCCTATTTGCAGTGTATACTAATGAAAATTGATATTTCTATGGAAACAGTTCTATGAAAAATACTGTCCCAAACTTATATTGATTACTTCCACATGAACCATGCTAATTTTTGCTTAAAGTTAATTCCTTTCATTTACAACAAAAACTTCCTTAATGATAAATACAACAATATAAACCATAGAGATGCATCATGAAATTAGTTAATGTACTGAAAAGGAAAATGAAAGAGATACATCATGAAATTAATGCACTTCTCGAAAGCTCATCTCCAGTCACATACTAATATTAATTGGTCTCTTAAAGAACAACACTGTAGATAATAACTGCATTAGTTGAAAATAAGCAGCTGCAGTCTGATTAATTAATGTTTCACCTTCCAATCTAAAAACGTAACAACTAGCTTCTGCCATATGTAATATGTTACCTCACGAATTTAAGGTATTGTCTGGATTTCTGTAGTTACTCTGGCACTGTTTGTTTGTCAGTAGTTGCAAGAATTGAAGATGCATGCTAGTACGTGGTGGCAATATAGGTGCACTAGCATCTGTTGCCATTGCTGTGTTTGTACCGTTCTTCAATTATTTGATTGAACTTTATGATGACATTCTGTTGTCCGGATCTCGGATTGGAACCTTACAGCTAAAGAGTTGATACGACTTGACTGATGGAGATTTACAATTACTTGTAATATATTTCTTTGTTTAATGAAAATTATTAGTAATGCACAATGGCCTGCTTCCTTAAAAAATAGAGTTTTACCCGACTTTATTGGCATAGATTGAAACTTTCTTAGGCTTAAAATGTCGTTGTGATTTACGTATTATTTGTAATAATATGAAGAATTTTTTAAGTTCATTCCAATAGCCACATACATCTGCAATCCTTTATTGCTCAAAAGGCTCGGCACAAAGACAAAAGGGGAGTTGTTGGGAATGGAGGGTATGATGGGCAGCATGCCCACAAATTTGAAGGGAATGATACCAACTCCTTTACTGAATTAGGAGGCACGTACATGGGCTCCAGCCTGCCTGAATAACTTGTCGGACTGGGTCACAAACCATCGGCTCCTGTTGGACCCAACCGGTAGGTGGTCATGAAACTCCGGACCCAAATTTCACTTCGAGTGAAACTATTTGGTTAGTTAACTACTACCGCAATTCTTTGATAATATTCTCAATTTTATTCAGTGAACTTGACTCGAGTTTTCTCTGATGTATAGAGGCGCATTTTCCGATATTACATAATTTAAAGGAGTTGTATGCTGTGCTAAATTTTCAGGAGGTGAAAAGAAGCTGCTCTTATTCTAATTCTATTTTTAGCTGCTCTTAATGTATTAATACGTGAACAGATTTGCAATAACCATATTTTGCTAGATGTTTTGTACATGATATCATTAAACATACAAGCTTACCTACAAGAAGAAAAAATAAATTAATTTACATAACACAATGCTTCTGATCATTTTTTATCTGAAGACTTGATCCAGGCTGGGATGACTTTCTAAGCAGCCGCCGCCTTGAGAGGCTTTCATGGCACGGTGTAAAGAAACAATGTGCCATGGCTTCTTCGGCTGAGATGCGACACCTCGGGTTTACAGTCAAGCACTTGTCAATTAGATCAAATAGAGAGTCTGGAATGGTCTCAATGAAGTCAGGCCGGCGTGAGTTGATTTCGCACCAGTCTCTTAAGTTCACTGATTGCACATATTGCACATCAAATAACTCCTATAAAAGGTAAGGTAAGTTGATGTCACAAACTAAGTTCAATAATAATATACTGCAAATATTGAACTGAAAGAAGCAAGAAACTATAGTTTGACTATATGTGCTAGCACCAGACCTGAATGGTATGGTACAAGTTTATGCAAATTCTGTCAATTGTAAGCCCTAAGAAACTTAATTTAATTCATCCTAACCAATTGAGCCTTCTTTTACACTTCACACTGAACAGCATAATTAGGTCCTAGTTAAGATGAAATAGCAGATTTAAGCATCAGTTGCCTTAAATGTGATCCAAAAAGAGAGCCCTTGATTGATCCTACACTTTGCAGTCAAGTACTGAACAAGACAAAGAAAAAAGTTGCAAATGCAAGGGGTTTTGGTTAAAAGATATCTTTACCCGAATTACAAGTACAGTCATTATTTCCTTTTTTTAAATAAGTCAAATAGACAATTTTTACCTTTGGGAAGGAGGATTCACAGTTGTGTAACTTAGCTACTTCCCATAGATCTTCACTTCCTCTCAGCTTAGCAATTTCCTTTATGTTCCTGCTTTGTGTTAACAGCAAATTCAATCAGTAAAAGCCTACACTAATTAAAAATGCATACTGGCAAAAGACAAAGGAAGCACCCCAAACACACATATGTTGTTTCTCATGACAGTCTCAACAATGAGAAGATATGTGGGATTGTTTTGGTATTCTTTGAGAAAACTACCGAAAGGTCATAAAGGCATTTGGTATACTTGGCACTTCCCAGGTCATAAAGGCATGCAGGATATTTTAAGATTTTGTAGGTACAAAAATTAAATTATTCTTTGTGCATATACTCTACAAACTTACTGCTCAGGATCGCCACCAAAGGGACATTTCCCAATAATCAAGTAAAGAAGGGTCACACCAGCTGACCATATATCCATCTTGCAACTTTGATGGAATGATTTGAAAAGAACCTGATAATTTAAATCTTGAACTTTAATCTCAAGAGCACTACATATTAAATGGCAATGGAGATTTCTTGACAAGTTTCAGAGAAGACAAACCTCTGGAGCACGAAATCCTTTTGTTCCTGCACAAGGACCTTCCTTCCTATGCTTTCCTTCCCCTGAACCCATAAACCAGAGAGCGATACATAAATATACACATACATGCCCATACATTCTCCTTTTATGTTTATTACATTTTTTGTGGACATTAGTGACTGGATGGAACAACAAGGATTCTGTACCATTTCTAGATTGTTACAGGTATTGATCAGTAGAGGACCTGTCTATACAGCATAATCACAAGCTAGCAAGAAGAGGTATGACAACTTGGGAGCACACTAATAAAAATTGACATTAGTATGTGCTGTACAGACAGTCACTAAAAATATTAGGGTGGCCTTCAATTTTGGCATCAGAGGAGGGCGGATTCTTTTACAAACTTCTCAGGGAGAAAACACCTACCTTTGATCTTCTGCACTCCTGACCCCGCAACAGCAGCACCACCACAATACAAAGGCATGGGCGTAAATATGACAAGACTCCTGTCACTTTTGGTTGGTGGGGCCGTCACTCTCTTCCGCTGAGGTGTCGGGCCCACCACTTCCTTGTTGGGCTACTTTGTGTGGTATCTTTTAAATAGTGCACCAATTCCTTTCTCAAGGATTGGTACATTATTGGCTGCTTTCGTCTCTCTTGTGAGGTTCTTGTGCTGGTTGGGTCTTTCATGGAGGTCACGCCTGACGCATCAGCTGTTTTCTGAGAGTAATGGCTTTTTTCATGTTTGTTGGCAACTTCTATTTGTTTTTCACTTGATCTCTTCCTTTTCAAACCTAGGTTTGCTTTTCCTTGGTGTTGTTTGAGTTAGACTTAGGTGCAGAGAGATGAGCTGGATCTAGTCTTGGTACTGTGATCATGTAAATATCAAATTAATCAGCTTAAGGAACTTTGATATTGTATCATACGGAGCAATTAACTGTAAAATAAGCCCAATTAAGTGTACAACTAAGGACAATTCATCCCAAAATAACCCTGGTTCCTGCCCCATGATGGAATTGAGAAAAAGAAACATGGCTAAGCATAACTAAAGAGAAGACCGATTATAAACAAAATATATTTGCAAAACATACAACACTTGTGTCCTTGTGTCAGCTCCAACGACTTACATAAAAAATGTAAAAAAAAAATCTAAGATAAGATATAGGATTGCCCTTGAAGATAGATTGGAGTACCTACCAGTTCTCACAAATCTTGGTGGAGATCCTGTGCACAAATGGACAAAGGAAGTAATAACATACAATTGCTTTTTTTTTAATTATTAAGTGTATATTTTGTGCAACTTACAATGGCTAGGTTGAAGTCAATGAGAAATCCCTTGTTCAATTTTCGAGAAAAAAGGAAATTTCCAGGCTTCACATCACGATGTGCAATCCCCTAGTGAAAAACAGAAATTAGAACACTCAACTACAAAAATGAGGGAAACATTACTTTAGCAATGAAATTCAGGGGACTATACCTGTTTATGCAAACTTGCTAGAGCTCTGACAAACAGTAGCCATACCAAACGAAGTTCATGTATACTTATTTCCTTTTTCAAAAACTGGATGGATAACAAAAATATCTAAATTAAATCACACAAAGGAAAAACATTCATTTCTCATACCAAACCTAGTAAATAAATTTTCTTAGAATTGGATTTTTTATTTTAATTAACATTTATAGATTGAAATAATGAAGTATCCGAGGATCAAATTTAAGAAGGGAACTATACAAACTATTCAAGAAAGTATCCACAGAATCAAATTTAGAAAGGTGTACAAATTAGTTCTGAGTAAATGGGATAAAGGAAAAAAAAATTGCCTCTGGTCTGTCATGATTAACATGCTCAAGAATAAAGCATTCAGAGTTGCCCACTCTTAAATGAGTCTTCATACTTGATGACAAAGTTTCTACCTCTGAAATACAGAAGAAATGACAAATAAAATATAAGGTCTCAGAAATGAACCAAGTAATTGTATATAGAAGGGCAATTGTGGTAGTGTATCAGTACCCAAATCGTTCCAGCATCTTCATCTCATTCTTGACATGATGGGAATTGGCATTTGGATGGGGACCTGATACAAAATGGCAAGCTTTCACATTTAAGTACAAAATATATTGTGAGTTGTTATTTCAATTTATAACTCATGTATGGAATTAATAAAGATAACAATCTATCCTTGCTCTAGCAACGACGCATTTGCTTTGCAACCAGAACTCAATATTGTCTTATGTACCAACCATTAAGGTAATGTTAATCACCCCCCCCCCCCACCCCACACACACTCACATGCGCACGTGTAACAAAAGAAAAAAGAAAGTTAGACCATCCTTCCCCAGGGTAATTGAAGTGGTATTAAATCACATAATGATGGTTAACAGAGTAAATTTGGTATAGCTCTACACATACATTTAACAGCAAATATTTTCCCATCTGACTTCCTTCGAGCCTTGTACACGGTTCCGTAACCACCTATCAATATGTATAATATCAGAGCAAATAAGATTAATCAGATTACTATTTGAAATGAAAAAAAAATACTTGAGAGATTTCTTTCTTACCTGAACCTTCTTCTTCTTCAATGGTAAAGTCTTTTAAGTTTGGCATTGGCTTTGATTCTAAATCACTCTACAAAATAAGCAATAGGCATTTAAAAACGAGAGGATATGGACCATATACAAGGTACATTTCCACATATATCTCAATTTTTACGGAAATTGTTGCAAAATGAGTAAGAAATTTTGCTATTAAGTCAATAGATACTATAACATTGCTACCAGGGTTTAGTATAGTACCAAAAGTTATCATATGGTATTCTCCACATCTGTAATTAACCTCAACTTATTTTGATCAACCCACAGTGCAGTTGGCCTTAATCCCTCAATTTTAAGTACACCAATCTCATAATAGTAAATAATCTAACCTGTTGATGGCACCAGAATTTACAGTGACAGAAGCTTAAAATAAGCAAAGTAACTCGGTACAGAGCTAACCTTGGAAGTCTTTGCAGCATCATTCACATTAGTTTCATTGGGAAGCTTATTTTGAAAGCAGCCCGATTTATACTTTCTTCAAAGACATGCAGTTACCAACCCCTCTTACCGCAAATTTTCAAAGGATGATCACCATGATGGTTAGAGGTTGGACCAGAACTTTCAATCTGTAGGAGAGGAATCTTGTGCAGTGCGAGCAGAGTCCCTTCATTCTAGGAAAATTGCCCAAGAAGTTAAATAATTAAATAAACAGAACTTTCATAAAAGGGGAAATTTCAAGTGTGCCCCCTCAAAAGAACTTTAAAATTACGTATTTCCCGCTCTAAAATGCATCATATCATATTTACCCCTCTAAATTATAAAAACTCACAAAGTTACCCACTTATTGCCTTTTTCTATTAACACTCATTTTAAATTTATAAAGTACACATTTTACCCTTTATTAAAAAAATAAAATGTAGCTTGTTTAAGGAAAATGTTCAGTCTTCTAATTGACCGTTTTGGTTGAGAAAATGGTTTCATTTTCTTACTTGTGACGTGCACACAAGCATATGTTTAAATGCCACCGTATACACGTTAAAGAAATGAACCATTTACCCTCGAAAATTGACCAACTAGAATACGGAAACATTTTATTTACACATACAGACATACTACATATTTTTATTTCTAATAAAGGGTAAAATGGGACTTTATAAATTTAAAATGGGTTTAATAGAAAAAACCACTAAATTGGGTAAATTTGTGAGTTTTTTAAATTTATAGGGTAAATATGATATTATGTATTTAAGAGGGGGAATACATAATTTCGAGGAGTATGTATGAAATTCCCCCTTCCATAAAATAGGCCACCAAATGTTATGTAAGTCTGTCTGGTACGAATTTCCGTGATAAGTTGAAGTAGAAAGCAAAGATGCACCCTGATAACAAATAAAATGAATTGTAATAAGAAATTACCTCTTTTTCTGACTTCTCAGCTATACTTTTATCTACTGGCTGAATAAATTTGGGTTCATCTTTATCTAGTTCTTCCACATCTGTGTTGCATAGCACAAGTTATACTGAATACTTTAATCTTATAAGAACGCTTACAAATTTCGTAAGAGAAGAAAAGGCATTCTGAAAGAAAAGATTGCCAAAAGAAAAGGAATCTTGCCTCTTTCACATCCGAGTAAAAGTCTCCTCTTTGTACTCACTGGCATCATACACTCGTAACCTCTCGTCTTTCTCTTCCTTGAGTATACCACTCCGACCTGGCTCCTCCCATTTTGACAAACCCTAGCGTCGGTACTCAAAGCTGGAGAAATCGTCGAATTAGACCAATATCGGAGAAAGCAACTGAGTGCACTTCCCGACACAGTGATAAAACCATCGGCAGTGAGAAACAACGGGGATCCGTAGATCTGACAGAGAGATTCGATTAAATCAGGATCGGGACCCAATTCCAGTGACCGAGCCGGACGGCCAAGGCGGAGGAGTACGGTAAGAACATACCAAGCTCGTTCGACCTGCTGAGGGAGGAGATCGGACGGTGGGAGAGCTCGCATGGTAAACGCTAGGGTTTATTCTTGGCAAATCTTGTCTTGAGAGTTTAGATCGATGAAGGAAAGGGAGATAAGCGGGAAAATGGACACTGATCGAGTGGGACGAGTTTTAGGCACGTGACTCTTTTCCCGCTTAAAATTTGGAAAAGGGTGTGTGTGTGGGAGACTTGTGTCCATTTACGAAATAGCACTCGGTTAAAAGTTTATCGAAAATTAGCCCACAACCGTCAAATTTTTTTAGTTACACATAAATCCTGCTTCAAAAGGCCGCCGCCCGCTGAATTAGATTAGTAGTTTTTTTTTTTTTTTTTTAAAGATTAAAAATTTAGAGAGCATTTCCAGTGTCTCCATATAAACTTTCAAAATAGTATTTTTTTTTCAAGAAAATATCATAATATCTAGGGCTGCACAAAAAATTCGTAGTTCGTAATTCGATTTGAGTTTGATTCGAAAAAGTTCGTAAAAAATTTGATTCGAAATTGAGTTCGTTCGAAATTAATTCAAACCAAACTCAAACTGGACCTAGTTCGTTCGAAATAGGTTCGCAAACCAAACTTAGTTCGAAATTAACTCAAACGTAAACTGTTAATTTCTGCTGACAATAAACTTTAATGTTTTATTTAGGATAATATTTGGGTTTGTAATAATTTTAAGACTTTGGTGATTGTTCTGTACTTCTATTGATATTTAAATTGTACTTTGAATACTTTGGATATTTGAAAACTTTGGTGATGTTGCTCATGTTGGCTATTTGGAAAACTTTGGATTCTGTGATTGTACTGAACTTTGATTGATTGTACTAAACTTTGGTGTTTGATATAAATTTTGGTATTTGTAATGAACTTTGATATAAACTTTGGTGTACTGTGTAATTAGAATTCAGAATGCCTGAGTTTTTATTGAAGTGCTGTAATTTCGAACTATGGCCCAGCCATAAGTCATAACTCGTAAGTCGTAACAAAGTTCGTAAAAGTTCGAAATTGAGTTCGTAAAAAGTTCGATTCGAAATTGAGTTCGTTCGAAATTAATTCAAACCAAACTCAAACTGGGAGTAAGTTCGATTCGGTTCGGTTCGTTTGCAGCCCTAATAATATCCAATATATCATCAAAATTTGACATTTTTTATTCTATCCTCTTTAATTATTTAATTTTTAATTTAGTTATTTCAAAAATTAAATTGACTATTATACCCTTCATTTTAAAATAAAAGTAATCCTTAAATTTATAACATCATTGAAGAGATAAAAGAATTCCACTTGAAAAATATTAGTCTAGACTCAATTCTCTTTTCTCCTATTTTGATTGCAAATCATTTGCATGCACGTTGATCATTTTTATTCCCCTTTCTTTGTATCGGCCTCCAAATGTTTCATCGTGTGCTCCATTTTTTGGGAGAAAATGCCATTCGTGGTTGCAAATATTTTTTTAGGGGAAGCCCGTAGACAATGCTGCATTTCATAAATTAAAAGTTCAACATGGGAATATAAAGCTTACAGTACTAATTTGATTTAACAAAAATTATACTCCAGAGACTCATTTGAATTATTTCAGAATAAAAAAACAAATATATTTCAAGGATGACACGTTTCTATTTTGAATATGTTTGTGATATCGTGTGATATGGTATTGACACAAGACAATTATTGCTTAAGGATTATGATATGGTATGATACTTGTCATATGTATACATATATATATATATATATATATAGAGAGAGAGAGAGAGATGGGCTATTGTACTTCGCGAAGTAAAACCCCTGTTTACTTCACGCTCATATTTTTATTTTGAAAATTCAAACAACCGATCCGAACCGTTCAACATGTTCTAAATATTGAATGTGCTTGGAGACTAAATTTTACATTTTTTTGAATTTTTTTACTATTTATTAAGCCACTTTGAAAATTGCTGATCCACTGTGAACAGTAAAAAACAGTAAAATTTTCTGGACCATCGGATCAGCGATTATCAATGTGGCTTAATAAATAGTAAAAAAATTCAAAAAATTGTAAAATTTAGTCTCCAAGCACATTTCAATATTTAGAACATGTTGAACGTTCGGATCAATTGTTTGGATTTTCAAAATGACAAAATATGGCCCGAAGTAAACGGGAGTTTTACTTCGCGAAGTACAATAGCCCATCTCTCTATATATATATAGAGGAGGGATCAAGTTACAACAAATTTGAGTAACAACAAAGTTACAACAACCATTTTTTTCATTTTCAAAGTCCAAATCGTCGATCCAAACCGTTCAACATGATTATCTAAATAAAATGTGTTTGCAGATCAAATTTTACATTTTTTTAATTTTTTTACTATTTATTAAGATGGGTACAAAATTCAATGGTCTGAATATGACTATTTTTTGTAAAATACTTAATAAATAGTAAAAAAATTCAAAAAAATGTAAAATTTGATCTGCAAGCACATTTTATCGTAGAGATCATGTTGAACGGTTTGGAATGACGATTTGGACTTTGAAAATGAAAAAAATAGTTGTTGTAACTTTGTTGTAACTCAAATTTGTTGTAACTTGATCCCTCCTCATATATATATATATATATATATATATATATATATATATATATATATGAGGAGGGATCCACTTACAATAGTTGTAAGTTACAACATCTTCTAACAATTTAATTTTGTGATTTTTAAAGTTCAAACAATCGATCCAAACTGTTCAACATGATATCTATATTAAAATGTACTTGGAGATCAAATTTTATATTTTTTTTGAATTTTTTTACTATTTATTAAGTATTTCGCAAAGAAAACAGATAAATTGTAAAAAATGCCAAGAATATAACAAAATACATTACTTCATGATTCTCTCTTCTTTTGTTCCCTCTATTTTCTTGTTGGAGTTTTATGGTATTTTAGGGTAGCGAAATTTCAAAATTTTTTAGTAAAGTATCAAAGGAACTTTGTGTTGGGATTTTTGAGTGAAGTATCAAAGGAACTTTGTGCGTGACCGAAATCAAATCAACATTAGTATTTCCAAATAATAAATATATGTTTGCAGAGCGCTTGAGATCCAATCTCTTGCAAATTGGTGGTTGATTTTGCCGATCTCCTAAAACGCTTTGCACCAAATTGAGCTTTCAAAGTAGAACCTTGGTATACATCAAGAAATTAGTTAGAAACTAAAATTTTCTCTTGCTAGAGAATACTAATTTAGTCACTCATTATTGCCTATCATCCAAGAAATCAGATCTTAAGTTTAGGGTTTCGTGGGGGGTTTCGTGGGTTCTCAACACATTAGAGATCAAATGGGAGAGACATAATTTCGACAGAATTTTGACTCTCTAAAACAAAAGATAGTTCTTCTAGGCAGGAGACCTCTTTAAATAGTCTACCTACAGTTTACAAGCAGTTCCCCACGTCCTAGAATTTTTTATTCCCATGATTTCCAATCAGTCAAAATTAACATTCCTCAAATAACTGTTTTTTATGCAGCAGTTTCGGCCTTAGTTTCAGTCTTGTCTGAATATGTTGTTTTTCAGCCCTTTGATTTTGGCTCGAAACTGTGGTTTCAACCTTGGCAGAACATGTTGTTTTCCAGCCCTTTGGTTTTGGCTTAAACTGGACCAGAAACTGCGGATCTTCTCACAGGCTTTCCAAAAAGCAATCATTCACTGAAAACAGAGTTATGGATGAAAAGTTATGCCCGTTTGACATTCGGTTCACATAAATTGTGGTGAAAATACATAACTACTTGCCGTTCAAAAAACTCCTTTTTGAAGTTAGCAAAACTTCTTCCTATTTTATCCTTTTGATATTTAGACTTTGTTAAACTATCTATTTAAATAAAAAATACTATATAATTATCGTCATAATTATTTATCTCATGTTTCGATAGAGAAATTAATTTATTTGTCATGTCACACATGTCAAATAAATCAAAGAGCATTTTTAATTAGTTCTTTATTGATGTGACCCTGTGAGATGTATGTCATTTGGTAATGAAATCTGAAACTCCTTTCGATTCAATAAACCTTTGTTACTCATGATGCTTTGATATATATATTTTCTGTTGATTATGATTTATTGTTGTTTGATTGAAATGCTTTTGTGATTTATTATCCCTTCATCTAATATCGATGATCTAGTTTAATCCGTTAGGATAGTGACAGTGCTTTAATGATAGTAGAAACTATGTTGCACGAGTTAGCTTCGTTGGGAGTCATTTGATTTATGTGAAGAAAATCTTAGTGGGAAAATCATAAATCGGAACAACAAAATGCGAACCAAGTTATATCATTTGCTTAAGATAAATCACAGTGATCTATGTAGTAACTTGTATACTTAGAGATCTGTCATTTGTGTAAGATAACTCGCAGTGTCCTATGTAGTATCTCGATGGAAGATCTGTCATTTGCGTAAGATAACTCGCAGTGTCCTATGTGGTGTCTTTCATAAAACAACAACAGGAAATCATACCCGACAAAAGTAGAATATCGAAGTGGATTGAGTAGCAATAGTGTGCCAAAACCTTACGAATTTTCATCTCTATCTTTATTTTAATTATTTTTTATTATTGCCAAATTTACATTGATCATAATTTCAACTCTCAAATTTTCAGATTTTGTCTAGCTTTTCGAAAGATTGTGATTTTATCGCTCAAGACTGTAAATCAACATTCCTTGTCGATCGATCTCGATTATACTACTTGATAGGATTGTGCGCTTGCAATCCGAACCGATAGTATTTCCGAGTTTATAAATTTTAAAAGAAAATATCGCTCTCTTTTGAGTGATCAAATATGTATCAAACCAAATTTTACATTTTTTTAGAATTTTTTTACTATTTTTTTAGATAGGTAGAAAATCACTTGATCTAAATGGTACAGATCAAGTAATTTTCTACCAATCTAAAAATATAGTAAAAAATTCTAAAAAAATGTAAAATTTAGTTTGCAAGTACATATTCATATGGAGATCATGTTGAACGGTTTGGATCGACCATTATGATTTTGAAAACTCAAATATTGAGCCGTTGCACGGAGGTCCTCTATGCTACATATAGCATATTAGCCAGATTCTATATATATAAGAAATTGCTAATATGCTATGCATAACATAGAGGGCCTCCGTGCTACGGCTTAATATTTGAGTTTTCAAAATCCTAACGGTCGATCCGAACCGTTCAACATGATCTCTATATGAATATGTACTTGCAAACCAAATTTTTACATTTTTTAGATTTTTTTTACTATTTTTTTAGATAGGTAGAAAATCACTTTATTTGAAAATTCTGTACCATTCAGATCAAGTGATTTTCTACCTATCTAAAAAAATAGTAAAAAAATTCTAAAAAAATGTAAAATTTAGTTTGCAAGTACATATTCATATGGAGATCATGTTGAACGGTTCGGATCGACCGTTAGAATTTTGAAAACTCAAATATTGAGTTGTAGCACGAAGGCCCTCTATGCTATGCGTAACACCATAGCCAACTCCTATATATATATATGAGGAGGGCTCAAATGCCCCAATTGTATCCCACATTCTTTATTTTCAATTTCAAAGTTTAAACAGACGATCCGAACTGTTCAACATAATATTCACGTTAAAATATGATTGGAGACCAAATTTTATATTTTTTTGAAATTTTTTACTATTTTTTAAGATAGATACAAAATTATAGTTTTTAGATGGTCCACAATTTCGTGAACAACAGTGATTTTGTACCAATCTTAAAAAATAGTATATTTACTTAATTTTTAAATGTAATTGAAAGCCAAACTACCATAAAGTTTAAAATTGAAACTCGATCAAAGATCAAATAACTGAACTATTCTTTCCGAAATAAATATATTTTGATTAAAGCCAAAATAAACTGCATCATTTCAGAGGCTATGTATTAGTTTAATTTTTAATGAAATCGATGAAACTCACCCACTTTTATCTAAAAAAATAAATAAATAAATGCATCTCAACCCTCCAAACACATGCACCTAGATGAAACTCCGTTACAGAACGGTTGTTTTAGAGATAAAAGATGGCACGGCCGAGCTAATTCTGTCACGGAACAGCACGGCACGCGTGTTGGTTACGTGTCGTGACTCGCATATTCTGTATCGTAATCATTTGCGTTGGTGACTATCTTTAGAAATTTGGCATGGCATAACACATCACGCGAAAGATCTAATTACAACATGACACGTGGTCACACGAGTTATGTGTAATTAGGACCGTTAATTCTTGTTCAAATGATGAATTTTGAATAAACTAACCTAAATTATAATCAATGCACGTGATCACGCGAGTCACGTTTGGTCCTGGCACATTTGAGTATAGCGTGATTCATGTCACGTGACCATTCACGTGCCATCACCACCTCTTAACATTTTAATCACAACACAATACGACACATGAAAAATTAACTTAATCACAGTATGACACAACACGAAACCAAAATCACAGCATATTAGGGAATTTTTTATTGGTAGAAATTAATAGAAAAAAAGAGAGAGAAGCAGAAAGAGTATATCAGTTCTTATATTGGTAGAAAGATCGGTACAAATTCTATCGATCCTAAAAGTCACAAAATTTGAAACGGTATTACTATTACCGATCCTAACTCAGATTTTTATTTTTTTGTATTTTTTCCGCTAATTATGAAAATAGAGTCACAGAGAATCCGGTATTGAGGTCTCAACATTAAATCGGTATAACTCATAGCGATCCCAACTTTGATTTGCTTTTTTGTGGTCCCGTCTCTTCCCTGCCTCTCTCTCTCTCTCTTCTGTCTCTTTTCAAGACATATTTTAATCATTGTTTTTTATAATCATTTCCATCATTGTCAAATGATTGATGGCCCATTCTTTGATTAAAATATGTCTATTAAAAAATACTCCAATGTTAGAATCGGTAGGAAATTTACAGATCTAAATTATAACTTTTTTATTTCTGTCAGAAGCTGTAAAAATTCGTGTTGCGGCGGAAAAAGGTCTAAAAATTAAAAATCTAAGTTAGGATCGGTAATATTGATACCGTTCCAAAATTTGAGACTTTTAGGATCGGTAAAATTTGTACCGATCTCTACCAATATAAGAAGAATTTGTACCGATCTCTACCAATACAAGAACTGATTTCTCTCTCTTCTTTTTTATTATTTTTTACCAATAAAAAATTTCCGCATATTAGTCACGTTACGATAAATAATGTCACGTTTTTTCCAGTCTAAACACGGGTACCTTCGTGCGTCGGGCTCTTGAAAACGCAAAAACAAACAAGATTTTGACCAGTCGCTGGATCAGTGACAGCGTGCTGAATTGCTGATTCTCTGCTTTGGATAGTAGGAAATTTCTCTTTTAATTGGATAGCTGACAGTTTCTCTACCGAATGAGAGGATCCGTTCTCAGGTGTCCGAAATCATTAATAATAAATGCCAATGAAGTGTGAGAGGGTCATATCGTCAAAGGCTACCCAAATTACCTTCGGAGAGACCAGAGAGGTGCTTTTGTTATTAGGTCCCCCATGGATCCCTTATTTCAAATCTGGTCCTTCGTTGCTCTTTGCTTGGCTTTTATTCTCGTCTTCTTAAACCTTGATTCACTTTACCTGTTTGGAAAATTAGCGGAGGAAGACTTGTCAAGGTAGATTCGTCAGCTGATAGTTCCCAAATATTTAAATTTGTTTAGTTTCAAAAATAGCCTGTCGTCTCTATTTTCAAATTAATATTATCTTTTGTTTAGTTAGGTCAAAAGAAAATTATTTCTGTTTCTCGTTGTCCTGTACGAAATCAATTTGTTTGGGCCGAAATTTACTTTCTTTTATTTAACGGGCTGTATAAAGCTTGCTATTAATATTAGGCTTTTAAATCAAACATTTTAAGTTACCACTGATAACATATACGTTTATATATATACTACACCTTTCAGTTTGCATGATAAATATGATAATTTTTCAATAAATAATTAAAAAGAAAATAATTAAGCTGTTACTGAACCAAGTTGTAAGCGATGGTGCTCTTGTGAACCTCATCAGTTTCCATATAATCATAATTGGTTGTAAACATTTGCTGTTAGGTTTCTGTTATTCTTCCTTATCCGCGGCGATCATGTCTGGTATCCTTGTTTTTTTTTTTTCAATAAATTAAAAATTAAAGAGAAATGCTTTAATATTAAATGGGGAAGGCAAGCTTTCAGGTGGACAGAGATATGTAAATTATTACACTATTTTTTACTGTAGGTTAAAAATTAGGTAAAACCCCACCATCATATATGAAAAAAATTATTGAATTTACAAGCAATATGTATCAATTTTTTTATTGTTTTTCTTTAACAAACAAATTAATATCAGCACAATTAATGGAATAACTGTAAAATAGAACAAAAAAAAAACAGAGATTTTTGAAAGGGCAAAACTGCGTCAAAGAAATTTGAAAACATTAAATGCAAACATATGTGCTATTAAAGAGCCAGATTCACTTATTTATTGCCACATGGCAGCTAGAGACTGGACCCAATAGAGAGCAAAAAGAACAGTCAACACTGGTTGCTGGATAGAATATATATATATAGAAGATATGGTCGAGATTCTCTACTTTTCCTTAAATTTTCTAGGTTAAATGTTACAACAAATTAGTATATTTTTTACCAAAACAGTGCAAATTTCAAGTGGTTATTAATTATTAAGAGTGAAAAAAAATATCTTAATTTCATGTTCAGAAATTTGAACCAACCAAAACCATCACCTTGTCTGGGTTTTCAATTGTATCATGGACCAAGTAATTATCCTCTGTTGACATTGTATAAACCCTCAAAACCCTAGACCCTTATATAAAGTTGTCCTTAATATTTTCTTTTTTCTTTCCTGTTTCTGTACATTTTAATTTTATTGAAGACAGTTGATAGAGGCTTTATATGGAAGATGCCTCAAAGATAAGCTTACTGGTAAAACATTATGTACTGGTAAAAGAAAATGAATTCAAAAATATTTTATCCTAAGAAATTAAGGTACAAAGAGTAAAACATGGAATCAACTAAATGTAGAACAATTGCTTTCTGCTTCTGAATTATTAGCCTTTTTGCATTTCCATCTCTTCTCCAGTTAATTAGAACTGGGTTCGATATCCAACTCATCACTTCCTGTTACATGAGTTTGTTTCGCCGCAACCGAACTTTGTGCTTTCTTCCCTGCCATTTGAGTATTTGTCATTTCCATTTGACTTTCCTCAATCTCTTCAATGCCAGTGCTTGTTAGTACTCTGAAGTCTATCCTCTTCTTATATGGTTTGTGAATTTCGTCAATTGCATCGAGTTCCTGGTAGATGCTTTCCAGTGTCCTCCACTTTTGCCTGACATTCTTCATAATTGCTGATGGAGTATACTCGATGCAAGTTTGTATAAATCTGCAAATAAAACATATTATCACAATTCATGGATAGCATAAAAATCTAAATTTAAATGATCTTGGAGAAATGACGGTGTATAGTTATTTTTCATTTTGCCTGAAAGAACAAAAGCTATGTTTATCAGGATAAATGCACCAGAAAACATAGCGTCGAGCATTTAAGAATATGGGCAGAAAGATTGTTTCTCCTATTTTATTATAAATTTCCAAAATTTAAACAGCCCGTGTGCATTCAAAAGGCGGGGAAAGTTAACAATAAACGGTCTGAAAACTACATATTAATTCTTGACAAACCGAATTAACGGCCTGAAAACGGCATATTAATTCTTGACAAACAGAATTAACGGTCTGAAAATGACGTATTTTTTAATTAACGATCCGGAATCTTGACTGTTCAAATACTTTGCTGATGACACTACCAAATGAAGCATAAAAATGAAATTCCATACCAAAATATATTAAAATATACAGAATGCCGATTCAAAAACAAAAATAAAGATGTATTCCAAGATGCTAAAAGAAGAACCGTAATGCCAATCATTTTTTTGTCCCAAATAAAAAGAAGGAAAATAATAGAAAAACTGATTATATATATTGATCAAGTATACATTCAGAGATGCAACAAATATTTAGAAGAAAAAAATCACTAAGTTGCACAGATATCCAAATTAACTCAAAAAAGTAAAATTCTGAGAAAGGAAAAACATTTTGTTTCGTCCTATTGAGCAGTCTACAAGAATTTCAAAGGCCATTGATGTAAAGAAATCAAATACAACACAGTTAGTAAGTAATTCTTCATTTGTACAAAATCAAGAAATCAAGAACATTCAACACAGTTAGTAATTCTTCATTAGTGAAAACAAAACAAAAAAAATCAAGAAATGACCTGCTAACATTAATTATGTTCCATGAGTCACGGATTAAAATAACAAGTACCTAGCATTACAGTTTACAGCAAAGAATTAAGGAAATATAGTTTTCTTGTGTCTTCCTTTTTTTGGCAATGAGAGAAGGAGAGTAGGAGATTACCTCTTTGTCGACCAATTGTAGAGAAATATGTTCAAGGGATCATTTCTATGATGGAGAGAAATATGTCAAAGGCAAGGAGAGCTATATATATATTTTACCATGCAATTAATTTTGTTTTTCCGATATATCCATTCAAGTATATATTATATTAATTTCAAGCACTAATCACATGCCCGTACCTAATATATATATTATGAATATCAATAGTAGATTATTACACTGCCGTCAAGTATGAAAATCATATTATTTGATGTATATACATGCATATATTTATGCCTTTTTATTTTATTCTATATTTTTTTTGTGTCCTGAAATGTATGATTTTTCATTTAATTTTCATGTGCTCACTGCTAATTCATTGAATTTGCCAAAAAGGCACTGAACTATTTCGGAATGGAATTATTAATTAAAAGCATATCATCACTTGTCAAAGAAAATAAATAGATAAATAATTCAAGTATTAATTCAACATGCATTGAATATAGAATAATAGAATGTACGTATAAATCATGAAGTTAAACCTACTTAATATAGAGGGGCATATGGAAATATCCCTAATTGAACCCTTGATTTTTGTCAACCAGTTCTAACAGATGAAGTCGTGACTATAAAAATGACATAAAATGAGCTTGCATTGCTAAATTAGAAATAGAATTCTTTCTGACATCTTAATTAGTCTTTCTTAAAAAAAAAAAAAAAAAAAACTTTTTACCTCTTCTATTCAATTGTTACTCTTTCTGTCCTCCTTTCTCCTTTCATCTTCAATTGGAATTATATGCATTCTGTACTTCTTGTTCAACAAAATCTAGTTGGTGTTCCACCTACTATTTCTAAAATAAAATAACAAAATTACCCAAATGAAGTGCTGACAACCAAGTTTGCTAACTAATTACTTCTAAAAAGCAGCCACAGATGATCTCATATTTGAAATTAAAAAAATTAGAGCAAAACAGTGCATGAATTTGCAATATATTGTTTTCAGTTCTGATCCTGTACTGAGATGCTTCGTTATTGAGGATGAGGTAGAGGGGCCAGATAAGCTTTAATTTACAGTCTTTATTGGCAGTCTGAAAATTTTGAACCAATCCTCGGCTTTATCAGGTCACCTGATTAGCCATCATAAACTTTCTGTTATTTATGAGATGTTTACTTAAATATTGATCTTCTTATCATTGCATTTTCATATAACCGACTTGATTAATGGTGCATCACCTTTTGTAAGCTACTAGAAACAAGAATATGGAGAAACTTCTGACTTATTTTTCATTTAATGGAACGCCTATACAGCACAACAGAGAAGTTGGGTTTTCCAAATTGTTATCAGCCGGTACCGGTTAATGTTTTAAAATGAATATGTGCAATGTACTTCACACAAGAAGGTTAGTTTTAAGTGCAATAAGATTCTCAGTTGATCTTTATATGCATAACCAGTGCTGCTTTGGATCTTCATTCTTTCATAGACCAAATTAATTATATTTGAACAACCTGGAACCCCTAAATCAGCATTTTCAGCTCTAATTTAAAGGTTATTTTGCATTAATTGTTAAATATTCAGTGCAAAGAAATGGTAGGGGATGGACACAGTACCTCATTTTGGCACGATAATTGGCGCTTGGAATTTTAAGGCTTGTTTTTTTTTGTCACATATCGGTAGATCAAGATATATCGTTACATAGAGCGTTGATTAACAGGGATTAGGTTAATTCAGACAATTATTGAGTTTGTCAAGTTTTTTTTTTTTTGAAGATCAGTGAGCATAGCTCAACCGACGATTTCATTAATGAAATAAAGTTATTTACAAGACCTAACTTGCTAATTAATTACAAAGTGCGCATGCAAAAATTAAACTCAAACTTAAAGTCGCCTCATAAGTGTCTCTGCCATTTATCAATCTCCAAAGTTGTTTGGCCCACCAACTGTGGTATGGTCAGCTGTGCGGCTGTGAACAGTCGTCTGTTACGCTCGCGCCATAAGGCCCAGCACCCTGATACCCACACGGAGTCCCAAAGTTTGCTTGCTGACCGATCCATGCGTTTCCTTGGATGCCACCAAAGATCAATAATCCTCTGATAATGGTGTAATGCCACCCCTAGATTGAACTAAAGAGTAGTATTCTCTGGTACCCCATTGCAAAAGCACACCTAAGCAAGAGGTGGTCCATTGTTTCAGCCGCCGTATCAGAGCAGAGGTGGCATCCCAGACCCACCTGGCATCCTCTCTGTCGCAGTTCTTCTTGGGTTAGAAGACTATCCTGGAAGATGATCCAAATAAAGACTCTAACCTTGTGCGGCACTCTAAGTTTCCAAATTGCCCTGTTTTGCGGACTCCGTTCCCCTCTGTCATGTCTCATTTTGTAGGCCGAGGAGGTGGAGAAGTTCCCATGCGGCGTCCATCGCCAATGAATTATTGGTAGGAATTCGTCCGGCACGATTGACATCTCATAGAACGGTAACAACGTGCAGACCGATTTGAGAAATAGTTTGTCAAGTTGAGATCTTAAATTTCTCATTTATGTTTGTCATGTGTTGGCATTCCTTTTAGGTTAAATGGTGTTACTAGAGTTGTTTTCCTGAATACTATGTTGTTGTTAGATTATTGAGTTCAATGTCTAATAAACCAATGCTCAGATTACAATATACTGGTGCACTAATTTTAAGCTTATCTCTTTCAGGGTTTACTGGTATAAAAACATGGCCTGATGATCATATATAGCATGTATGATCTTATTGGCCATTGTTGCCATGATCTGTATAAATTTTCTGTGAATATTAAATAGTTAAATGGTTTGATCTTCAACTTTTACTCAAAAAAAATATCTTATATCTTCTAAAAAAATATGTATATCTTTATACCTGACGCTTGAGTTCGATTAAAAATAGCTTTGTTATGTATTTTGAAATATTTAGTTATTAATATAACATTACAAGCTTCTTTTATATATAAGCATCTTTTTAAAATTTATTATAAAATCAATAAAATATTGATGAGTACATAAATATAGTTAAGAAAAGATGAGCATTAATTATTTAAAATAATATGAAAACAAATATAAACACTCTTCTAATAATGGAGCTTGTGCAGAGTTCGAACTCGATTTGTGTTCAAAATAATTCGAACTAGTTAGCTCGATTAATTTTTAATTGTCAAAGGTAGCAAGATCTGATCTGATCTGACCCAAAAGACACCCGAATTTGAACAGCTTGAAATAAAAGACAACCTGAAGCCATACGACTCAACATCTCGAGTTTCAATAAAAAAAAATTTGAAAACTAGATCATAAATAGAATATTTCTGAGCATATCTTTTTATCACAAGAAATAATACTGCAGTAATTAGACCATCTCAGTAAAACACAAAAAATAGGAAAATATTATAAAGTACGAAAGTTGGTGAGATTGTGAAATTTTTTAATGTTCATTATCCATTAAAATAATTTATTTGTACATTTAGAACCGAAACCCTGGCCCCAAGCCAATCTGCGGCCCCCCAAGAATGGGCAGCAGATTGGCTTGGCGGCCCCCCAAAAGCCAAAAAATGCACTGTAATATTAAATATATTTATGTATTTGAGGGGCCTCCAAACCAATCTGCGGCCTCCAAGAATGGGGCCACTAATTGGCTTTGGCGGCCCGGGTAGATATGGAATTCCCCATATTTTGGGGTGTTTTGGTGTTTTTTTTAAATAGTATAAATAAAAATTTCGGCATTTAGAACATAATTTATGTTAAATTAATATGAGTTTTCATGTCGGATTCTACATGATTTGATAAATTTTCAATTACTCGTGTATAATATTTTATATTTGTAAATAATTGAATAAAAAAATAGAGGAAAAATAAATAACAAGTATAAATGTATTAAAATCAGATAAAAAATAAAAATAAAAATATTTTATATCTATTTATCACAAGAGTGAGGATTAATATAATCGACATATGTTATGGATCCATATCTCTATTTTTAAAATTTAAATAGTCAATCCGAACCATTAAACACAATTTTCTTATGAAAATGTACTTGATATACAATTTTACAATTTTTAGAAATTATTTATTATTTTTTATCCCATCAATTGAAATGAATTTCTAAATAAATGTTAAGCAGTTTTTAAAAATTAAAGTCTCTAAAATTTCTAAACCTTTACATTTCTGAAATTAATTAGAGTTTTTATTAAGCCACCTCAAATCAGAAATTATGTATTATAAATAATTTAAGTGAATTGTTTGATCAGTATGATTCTTAATAAGAAACTTTGTCCAATAAAAAACTGAAACTGAAATAGAAATAAATTCCATAAAATTTCACGAATAACGATGCTCTTAGATAGATAGAAAATTGCGATGGTCCAAAATATTCAAATTAAGTAATTTTCTAAATATCTAATAAAACAAAAATAAATATTCTAAAGCATATAAAATTTGACCTACGTGTACGTAAAGTTTCATATGAAGATGATATTTAACAATTCAGATCCACCGTTCAGATTTAAAAACAAAATATGAGGCCACGGCCAACAGTGGACGGCTCAGAAAATAAACGAATCAGAGTCCATCGGACCTACTTTGGTTTGATAGGTGTGGTGACCATCCGATTTCGTGCTCTACGCATCAAAATCCGTGTGATTCTGTATCAATTTCCGTGCGAGCAGATATTGATGCTAATCGTACGGTTGTTAGAGCCAATTGAACTTAAAAATAGGTCCGATGCCCATCGGACCTACTCCTATCAACATAGTACATAGTCTATTGTTCAATTAAACAATGACTCGGATCGGATCCCACTGGAGACCCGACGACCCGTCTTCTTTCACTTAATTAACAAAACAAGTTTTTCACGCTATCCCAAGAAATTTCTTCCGACCATCAAACAATCACATCCCCATTGCTGCTTTACCTTCCAAGTTCGAAGAATCGAATCCGAAAGATCAGTAACAAACAAACAAACTAGAAGCAAAGGATCGGCGTAATCGGACCTAAGGTGAGTCTCATCCGATTCAAAGGTTTTTCAACCCAAAACCCCTCGGTCAATGGTTATTCATTAATTGTGAAATCACCTTTCTGTAATCTGGTTTTGCATTTGATATGAAATCAAGTGACAGGTATGATTTGCTTAGTAAAAGAATCAAGATTTTACTCTTTAGTTCTTTTACATGTCAAACTTTTGATTATTGACATAGATATTTCTGGAGAACCTACAACCATGGATGATCGGCAACAAACACGAGCTAATCTCGATGAAGAAAATGAGAATGATATTATAAGCAACCTAGACGAAACCATTAGAGCGAAAATTCTCTCCCATTTACCAATAAAAGATGCTATTAGAACAAACAGGTTGTCAACCAAATGGAGGTACACATGGACCATGATTCCCGAGCTCAAAATCCAGGAATCCTACTTCCGCTCCAGCAAATTACCAGAAAGCCGATCAAGGCTGGTCAAATTTGTCGACACGTTGTTCCTTCTCCACAAGTGGCCAATTCGTAATTTCAATTTGTCAACTAAGCAATCTTGCCATGATGCCTTTGACAGATGGATTCTGAAACTGTCAAGAAATGGAATTAGTGAATTAACTCTGGAGTTTACTTCTAAGCGAAAGTACAAGCTTCATTCAAGCTTCTTCTCTTGTAAAGACCTGAGCTCGGTTGATTTGTGCAATTGTTTGGTAAAACTACCTAAAGTGTATGAAGGGTTTAAGGTGCTCTCTGTGCTTAAGCTCGAAAATTGTTCTCTTACCGGGGCTGAGATTGAGAGGCTAGTATGCAGTTGCCCCCTTTTGAAAGATCTCTCTCTAAGGAAATTCAGAGAAAGATCTGGCCTCAGGATCGATGCACCAATTCTTGAAAGATTGTTGATTGATGGCAATTTTACAGATCTCCAGTTATTTACACCCAGGTTGGCCAGAGCATGTGTTGATTTGGAAAAGAATCCTTCTGGTGAAAATACCGTGCCAAAAGGTGGATGCAGAACTAATTTTTCTAGAGCTTTTCATGGTGTCCTAGAAATTAAAATGCTTGGCATACATAGGCATTTTCTACAGGTTAATTTCATCATTTCCTACAAATAATCTTTCATCATTTTTAGTATTCATAAGTTAAGGTTTTACTCAAAAGTTTGCAATTTCTGATGTTGGTATTCTGGTGATCATCTGGTACTAGCATGTTATACCGGTTTTGTTAGTTTCCTATATTCTGTCCTGTGGATTAGTTTTGTTAATTGAAGTAGAACTGTTTAAAGTTTAGTTATATTTTAAGTAAAGACGATCTAGCGCCCCATATATTTTATTGCCAGTGCCAGTACATGTACTTTTTCTTATTGTATGCTTCACCATGACTTTAAGATGATTTCGCATTTCAGGCTTCTGATTCTAATACCATTCCCATCAAATTTACTGATGGGAAATGTCCTATTTTCCCCTAATTTACAATTGAGATGCTTAACTAATAAAATCTCTTCTAATAAACACATAGTCAGAACATGTCTTCAAATTTACCTAGCCATTGCTCAGATCTTTTTGCAAATTGGCATGACAAAGTTTTGCATTTTTTTTTCTTCTTTTTCTGACTACAGTATCTTGCTCAAGGGAATTTTCTGGAAGAGAATCGGGTCCATACTAGTTTTTCTCATTTGAAGGTTTTGACAATGGAAATAGATCCGAGCAGCCCAGAGGAGATCACTGCTGCTTCATTTCTCTTTCGGAATGCCCCTACACTAGAAGACCTTGATGTAATTGTAAGTTCTCCGTAGATATCATATTTAACAAATTGATCTGTCATTGAGGAGTATAGATATGCTTTGATTGAGGTTTTACATTTTTTGTGGGATTTTCAGGGACGTGTATGAATTTATACAAAAATATGTGGACCTCAAATGATCATTTGCATGGAATCTTTACCCCAAAAGAATCATGAAAGGGAGAGAGAAGAAGAATTAAGTTTTTTCAATTGTGGAATTTCATCTTTGTTGCAATAATATATCTCTATTCCATTTTCTCTCAGATAAGTAACAGTTCAAACCAGAAGGACGGGTCTACATCTGCTGGTTTAGTTTTTCACTTTGAACACCTGAAAAATGTGTGCCTGGAAGACTTCGTACCAACCGAGTTGAATCTTGCATTTCTTGGATCAATACTCAAGTCTTCCCCTCTTCTTCAAACATTGACCGTAAGCAGTGAAAATACAGATTATGACAAGCAAGCTGTAGTCGACCATCTGTATCAATTCTCAAGAGCATCAGCTGTTGTGAAAATCAGTCATCTTTAAGAGTAGAACTAGGCTATTCTTAAGCTCAGTGTTTCATGTTGCACTGTCTAGAATTTGCAGCATTTTAGTGTTAAAATTGTAAAAGGGGTTTGTCCCGAATACAATGTTTTGATGTATATTTTAGTCTTGATTGTAATCGTGTTAAATTTTTCAAAATATTTTAATGTTGTTGGTTTTGATTATTGATTGCTTATGTGTATGTTGGCTAGTAGAACCTTTTGTTTTTTTCTAATGCAAAAGGTATTCTTTTGTGCACAATCAAAGGACTAGTAATACTGATGCTTTGGATCTGAGTGAACCTGACATAATCAATCATGTGTAATTACGGGCAATTAGAAACTTTTTTTTAATCAAAATAGATAAATTAATTTGATTTATTTGAAATATCATGTGTACCCAAGAAAATTATCAAATAATTAATAACTCGCTCCATAAAGTACCGCCAAAATACCAGACAAGCATACACAAAACAAAACGCTGTAAATGCTTGCTTTCTTGTTGAGTTTTATTCATAATATTTGATGTATCTGTTGTTTTAGTACTAATAAATTTATGCATATGTACAAGAGCGGAACAGCACCCACGCCAATAACTTGTTTCTCGAGGGCATTGGATTTGAGTGAGGCCATGCTACTATGCATAGCATATATTCACCCATACTATGGACTTAAATTTTCAGTTTGAAAGCTCTAATGGTTGATCCAAGCCGTTCAACATTGTTTCCATATGAATTTTTAGTCTAAGGTTTAGCTGAAGGAACTCTAAAATAAATGCTAATTTAAATAACAAAGACATGGAAATTGATATCGGAGTTGATTTGAGATGCCATATGAAAGTTTTGGCTGTTTACTTCATGGTTCCCCTAATTTATTTAAAATCTCTGAAATAAAGACGACCAATGTCAATGTTTGCTTAAATTCATTATTGTATTTTTAATGTTACTTGTTTATTCTGAATAGTTCTGAATTCCAAATTCCAAAATTTTGAAGTATTGCCTAATAACTTGAGCCCCGATGAGAGAGGACTAAAAGCCTCCAAAATGGCGAACATTCGGACTTCAATTCTAACGGGCCTAAAATGTGTCAGCCACCGGGAAAACAACCCAACAGGACCCAATAGTCAATAATAGATCTAACCTAACCCGACCCATTAAGAAACAGATAATAGAAAGAACATTGGACCCCCAAAGGCCTCTGTTTTTCATTTGCATATTTTATTTTTCCTCAAAATTGAAACCTTTAATTATCTCTATACAGATCAATGTAGACAATAAACCTCTTATTATCAAACTAATACAAATTAACACTACAATTTATAAAATAAAACAACCATTTTTACCTATACCCATGCTAGCTCACTCCATCAATTAACCAAACAATCCTAAAGAACCAATAACCACCGCAAAAAGCCCGAAACCGAACCCAGCCCAATTCCTGTTCCCGAAACCAGCAACGGGCTTCAAAGGATCACTACTGGTACTATTATCATCTATTGGGTGATCAAAATTCGCCGGCACGTCATTTGGCGGTACATCATCGGCACTAGCGGGTCCCGGAGCATCTGGAGCAGGATCTTTCAAACTATCGGGCAAACCCTCACCATGCGTCACATTTATAGTAAACTTCTGACCGTTTAGGCACTGTTCCCCATCATAGAAGTCTGAGAAGAAATAAGTGGGACCCTCCTTGAGCAATGGCACAGGAACTGTGACTGCGTCTTTGCTATACTCCGGGTTGCTCACTGACCACTCTGTGGTGTTCATGTCCTGATCGGCATCGCATATTTTGAATGTGGTTGCATTGTATGTCTGGACCACCGAGTGGTTTTTGTCGGTATGGAAGACTGAAGTAAGAAGCAACAAGCGTGTTAGATATTGCACTTTTTTTAAAATAATATTGACTTTAGCATATAATACAAGAGAAAAGGAAAGGGGAAGGCTAAAATAAGGTTTAATAAAAGAGAGGAAATTAAGACTAAACTAAAAGGTCCAATACAAGAAAAAAGGAAAGGCTCACATTAGATCATCAAAAACTTGCACAATCACTCCCAATAACTAACTAACGATCATGAATATAATATAATAGTAATAATTGTAACAATCAATTATGATGATGATCATCATCATCATCATGAATTAAAAAGAGGAGCTGGAATATGTCATTATCAACAGGGAAATTGCATTTTTAGAAAATGGAAAACAAAAGGATATTTTAGAGAACATCAACTGATATTTCCCTTGAGAGATGCATTGTCATTATCAATAAACATGTTGCAAATGACTTTGGACCTGCTGGTTGTTACGCCATCAAGAGATGTTTAGACCCAGAAATTTCCCATGAACACAGGTTAATGTTAATCGGTGCATCTATAATAATTATATATAAGGCAATTAATCATTTCATTATTACGGAACAAAACAGAAGGAAATTAATCTGGTATTAAGTTAAAATGCTTGAGAACATGCATATTGACATATCATTGATGCTTGATTATTTTATGAATTTCAATTAATACAGAAGTTTGTCAGCAAGACATGTCAAAGTCATGATAGGAAATACAAAGGCCAAGTGAGTTCATGAGTCGTGATATGTTGGGTTGGCATTTATCAGCTCTAGCTGTTCTGTATATATACTAACACAAACAAAATCAATGCAACCACTCTGCTGTATATGCCAATGCCAGCACCAAAGAGAAATTGAAATATCAGAGTCAAGACAGTTAATTAAGAATGGGATAAATGATCCTCTATTTTTCAAAAAAAGGCGGGTCCCGCTTTTCAGAGAGTCTATGATTGGAGTCCTGTGGATTGTCCCGGGAGGGATTTTGGGACCCGCTGCAATGTGCGCGGTGCATTGTAATTGGATGTTAGGTGGTCGAACGGGTGGCCGGGATTGTACCGTGGAATGATTAGTCGGGTGCTATAACAGTTACAGTGTAACACCTAATCACAAGTTTTTTCCCCTAAACAGAATTTTAACTTTATAAGCTGCTATTCATTTTATGAATCAACTGAAAACATGTCAATTACAAGTGGATTAGTTTCCACAATGAAACCATTTTAAGTAAAGCATTGTTACTAATTTCTTTTATCTCATAAGAACATGATAGTAATATTTGCTTTCTAAATTGGTGCTTTATAAAAATTAGATAAACTTCGCTAATTGATAAACCTCCTACAACATATAACTTGATAAATCAAAATCAGAAATTTTAAGGAAGTATTCCCAAAACAAAGAAACAAAAAAAAAAAAACATTTTGGGAAATAAAGTCTCATAAAAAGAGAGAAATATTAGATCCCCAATTCAACCTACTTGTAAAAAATAGAAATTAAAAATTATATATGGAATCTTACTGAGGAAATCTCCAAGGCTAAAGTTCTTCCCATCTGCCCATTTCTGGTAGTCTACACTGGACACCTCCAGTTTATCATACCAGCCAAGCTCATCTCCTACAGTGTAGTTTTTGTACCCTTGTGTGCATTGAGAGCAGAGGAAGAGAATTAAGAAGCATGAGAGAATAGACCAGATGCTGCAGTTGGACATTGCTGCAAGTGGAGTTGCAGCGTACGGTCTGTTCTTCTCCAAATACTCTCGGTTCTTTTCTTTCTTAGGAAGTGATAATTTGGCACTTTAGCTGAGATTTTGTTAAAGTTGTGGAGAGAAGAAAGTATATATGGCCATGTGCACAGTTTATATTACGGAAATGCCATCAGTTAGTTAATAAAGTTAAAAATGGACAGCAAGATAATAAATTAGGAAGCAGTTTGGAGCTTGGAGTATCATAAATGTAGTCACTTGTATGATGTTTCTATCTTGCAAGACTAAATTTTGGGAAACGATCTCTATCCGTTCATTCATATAAATATGGACGAGTGAGGCTATGGTGCTATGCATAGCACGGATGGTTAGTGTACTACGACTCAATATGGTACTTTTAAAAATTCTAATGGTCGATCCGAACCGTTCAATGTGATAATCATATGAATATGTACTTGCAAACTAAATTTTATATTTTTTCGAATTTTTTTACTATTTTTTTAGATAGGTAGAATTTTGATGGTCCAGAATTTTCAGAAAACACTGATTTTTCTACCTATCTAAAAAAATAGTAAAAAAATTCAAAAAAATATAAAATTTAGTTTACAAGTAAATATTCATATGGATATCACATTGAACGGTTCGGATCGACCGTTAGGATTTTAAAAAGTACCATATTGAGCCGTAGTACACTAGCCATTGGTGCTATGCATAGCACCATAGCCTCACTCAATATGGACGGTTATATTTAAATATTAGTTGTATTTTTTCAAAATTCAAATATTTTTTGTACTTCAATTATAATCGTTTAAATCATAAATCATAGCATGAATTTAGTGCTTACGTGTGAGCACAATATTCAGTTCCAAATTTTTGTACATTAAGCACAGAGTGACGTGCAACTAGAAAACTAGATTTTAATTTTAGATATTATGTTGACAAAGTTGATTTTTCTAACTTTTTTTTTTAGTTTTCAATTCGTCCAACTTAAAATATATTATTGAATCCGATAATAAATTTACCGAAATAAAACATTACTTAAAAGAAAGCACAATGTGACACATTGGATGGCATTTATAGGTTAAAGTGAGGACATTGTTTAATTTTACTTTTAATGCTGAATGTTAACTACTATGTTTGACATGAGAATAAAAAATAAGTTTTACATGAAATATGTATCTTCTGCAGTAGGACCGGCAAAAAAGCCCGTGGCTCATGCCGGCTTGCTATCAGCCTATGACTCGATTGGTAACAACTCGTTCATTAGTGAATCGAGTTAAAACTAGCTCGCTCGTCACAGACTCGAGCCAAAATTAATGAGTTTGAGTTTGGCCTGGCTCGGCACAAGCTAGCTCGGTTATTAACAAGCTATTTAATATACGTAGTTTAATAGTTTAATCGGATCCGTTCACTTCAGGTTGGGATACTATGGTCTATGGATATTATAGCTAGTGTTATGGTAATTGCACTTTGGACTACTCTTAAGTTAATTGGTAATTTTGTATAAAATATGTGTGAATTAATTATTAGCAACTAAGTTAATTTGTATGAATTTGTCTGATTTGGTATGAATGAATTTATTCTGTAAACTATGTTTATATGAATTTAGCGATTTAATATTTTTGTATGTATGAATTTAGCTGCAAAATTAATTTATGGCACTTGATTTGCTTAGCTGTACTTGAATTAAGAGTATTTTTCAATAATTAGTCATATAAATGTTATTTTGTTTTAACCATAATTGATACGATGTGCTATGAAAATTTAAGATATAGTAGGAAAGAAAATATATAAATTTACAAATCTGCCAAGCTGGTAATGAGCCAGCTCGACTCGCTCAGACAAGTCACGAGTCAGTCTTGAGTAGCAGTTTCAGTTCGGAACCTAAACTCCAAACTCGCTCGCTCAACTTGATCCACAAACAAGCTGATTACGAGTGAGGCCTAACTCGCTCTTTAGCAGCTCGTTGCCACCCCTACTCTGCATTAACATACCATTAGAGCTAATTTTCAAACCGTACAATAAAAAATTGAATCTATCTGACCCAAACCTATAATGATAATGCACGTGACTTTTTAAATATTAGTGCGGATTTAAATCGGACGGTCCAGTTCTTTAACTCAAATTTGAAATTGTCATAATACGAATTTGTTTACTTGTGCCTGCAACAAATTTAAAAGTATAATCGAAAATAAACTCAAATTCAAGAATAACTCTTTATCTTCATATTTCGTTGATGATAAAATTATCCTCAACGAAATTAAATTGAGGTAATTGTGGTGATAATAATTACCATAATGAACCACACTAGTTGATATAGTAATTCCAATTAACCGAAATCTAAAATTATCTAAATTTTGTTAAATAAAATTTTCTTTCTCGGGTATCATATTTTTTGTTAGAATGTGACTGATCTAACTATATAAGTATGATATTGTTGTTATTATTATAATTAAGTTTACTATTATTTATTGAAGTTATTTCATCAGCTCAAAATTGAAACTAATCCGTTTAATTAATTATAGTATTACATAATCAAAATTAATCGTATTAAAAATCCTGACCGAATTCATCAATTTTTAATATTTAAATTAATATTCAATCATAGTTTAATATAAACGCAAAAGTTCTGTCAAAATTTATGAGCGCATATTTTCGATTAAAACTTCATTAAGACTTTAAACTTGTCATAATTTTAAAACTGGGATTATAGTATTATACCTTTATTTTTATTTTCTAAAATATTGGAGGGATCAGGGGCAAAAAAGGAATTCCCAAAGAGGTGCTTGGTAGTTATTGCTGTCAATAACGTGCTTAGTGGGGTCCATCTGGCGGAGGGTAGTAGCCATAGTATTGGGTGGCACATGTCGTTGCCACTTTCAGAAGTGGTGAAGGTCATGAGATTTCTATGTACTAAAATGCTCTGAAAAATCGGTGTCGTTCTTAATTGAAAAAAAAAATGTATTCTCAAAACTACGTGCATTTTTTCATTTCTTTGCTGCTCATTATTTCATGCTCAAATTAAAGCATTTGTTCGCATGGGCATACATTCGTCATGCGATGCATGTTCCTTTGATTTGTATTGATTTCTGAGTCGAAACATGAAAGTTTAGTGCATCTTCATTTTAAAAATATATCAGTTTCTAATATAACAAAGTAATTTCTAATTCAATTTTAGAGATACGAGTCATGGTGTGGTTCATTTAGTTTGTGCTCGAGTGATAATTACTAAGAACCATGCTCTTGTAGTACTTTCAATCTAGAAATTATTCGGTTTCTAATATGACGCAGCAGTTTCTAATTTTATTTCAGAATTGTGAGGCTATTGCTTATTTAATAATTATTCTAAAAAGTTTCTTATTAAGAAATTGATTTTTAAAACCACGCTAAATAAAAGAATTAATCTCATTTGTTGTCAGAATTGTCCTCTATTTCTCTTCCTACTGTTTTTAATTCCTAATGTACATGTTCGGCAACCCCCTCCTTAAGCCTCTTTAAGACTAAATGAGCTTCCTTTAGCTTCCTTAGTCTCTTAATCTTACCGAACACCGGTTTCTTAGCGCGGATTAAGACAACCTCTTTTAGCCTCCTATTGCCCGGATTTTAATCCCCTGCCCGTTCCTTAAGACACATCTTAGCCTCCTTTAGCCTCCTTTAGCTATCTTAATCCCCTGCCTCTTCCTTAGCTTACCGAACAACTCCTCCTTAGTGAGGATTAATATTTAATCACCCATGTGTTGCCGAACAGCCCCAATGCGTTTCTGAAATAGAGATGCTCTTGCGAATCAAGAAGTGAGTATTGTTTCCAATTTATATAAGGTCTCTCGAGTGGCGGCGAAGCCAAGTTCAGTCAGGATATCTTAAATTTGAGAAACAATCATCAGACTTATATATAGTAGGTTTTGGTTTTAATTATTTAGATTTTACGTAACTCTTATGGAGCCACAATCTTTGAAAAAATCGACCAAGTCACAACAAATTTGACCGAATTTTTATTTTCAGTAATAGAACAAAAGGTGGATGGGACGAAAGGTCTAACAGTGAGACTACAATGATGAATGAACTTGTTAATTTTTTCTCAGAGAAATAGATCAAACTTTAGTACAAGACATTAAATTGTTTTTTGAGATACAAATATTAAAAAATAATCCGAATTTCAAATAAATATAAACTTGAAATTCAATATTATAAATACGATTTGTATAATACGTATATTATACTCAAATAATAAAAAGACTTAGTATATATTTTATTGTACATCTAGTAAATTATATTTCAAAAACTTAAAATTCATTATTATTGTTGTATTACCAACTAAATTCAAAGTCGTATAAAATTTTATGAGAATTTTGACAAACAATTTCAAATATGCTCAATATCTCAAATTGTATAAATTCTTAGACAAGTAATTCTACTCAAATTTAATTTAATTTAATTTTGCCTAAATTATAGTTTGAGCCTTTTCCGTACCAAAGGAAGCTCTTTGTGTGGAGTCCGAATCTGCTGCGATTCCGAGAGGGATCGCAGGATCCTGAAATTTCTAAATCGACAGTTCAAACTTTCCTATGCAGGGATCTCATAAACGTTCTCGGAAAAGTAAATTTTCATGCACGTATCTCGAGAAAGACCAACAGTTGAGATCGGATCGCAGGATCTTGTGATTCCCCGAGAATCACAGCAGATTTATTTTCCTTTGTGTGAGACCGAGCACGAGTCTCTCTTGGGTCTTCTAAAAAAAAGTCTCTCTTGAGCCCTGGCAGTGGGTCTGGATCCCCTAAAGTAATTCAATTTTTGAGTTTTGGATCAGGACCGTCCAATTCGAATTTGTTGCTCGGGATCGTCTTGGAATTCGAATCCGCCGCTCGGGATGTGTGCGCTCCACTTGAGATGAATTGTCGCGGATTCGAACCGAACGGTCCCGATCTAAAACCCATTTTTGGAGTTACTTCACTGGATCTGAATTCCCTGGCAGTGCGGTTCCACGCTAATAAAAAGAAGAAATGCAGGAGCACTTTAAAAAAAAAATTAGAGCGATCGATGGCCTACGAGCTATGGCTACAGGTAGGGGCGGATTTAGAAATTCTAGCGGGGTAAGGCACTAATTGAGTTTAAATAGCTAATTGAGTTCAAACCCATTAATTTATCAGGTAAAGAATTACAATTAGTCTCTATAACTATGTTTATTAAAAATCTGTTATAATTGTAAAAAATATCGATACACTATTGAAATATTTTTCCTAAGATAATTAAAAATTCGTTTGGCACAGTTCAAAGTGATACTATTCTTAGCAAATTAGCAAATTGAAGTCAAAACTTAGATAAAAATTTAATCAAAATATATGTATTGAATAATAAAATGCCTAAAAAGTTCAGCTGACCCATTTTCTCAGAATTGCAATGATAGATCCCACTGTCAAACCTTTCTTGTTCTCTTGTTTTTCTTCATTCTATTTACGAAATATATAGAGCATCGCAGATAAAAAAAACGAAATACTCAAAATCGACCAAAGCTCAGAAGAGATCAAAATTCAGACTAACTCAAGTCAGGGGTAGGCACTACATCGGATCAGAGATAGGCACATTGAACAATTAGTACTGGATCAAAAAAAAATTCAAATACAGAAATAAGCACTTGTCGACCGCAGTTTCTTCTTGGATCCGCCAATGGCTACAGGGTACGTATAATTTTTCAATGACATTAATATTGAGAAAAAAAATTGACTGTCGGGTTTAATTTAATCTAATTGATGACAATAATTGATTCGGATTGTGTATCAACTATCTCACTGTACAACTAAAGAAAACACTAGTGATCGAGTCGGGTGTCTTAGAGCAAACATTTTGTTTGTAATTCTTGTTCATATAATTGGTTGACGATAGTCAATTTGTTGCCTTAAGTTGTATTACTTGTGGTTTATCTAATTGTTAGATTGTGTAGCAACCAAGGAATAAAAGTAATGAACTTTAAAGTATCCATGGTTGAGGTAATTATCAAGGAACACTAATTACACCTGAGACTAGTGTGATGATTAAACGTTTGATCCAGCTATCACAGATCAAAGCGGTAGCGTACCGGTTTAATATCACAGATGCATATAATAGTTATATGTAGTCGGATTTGACCATAAATGAACATCATCTGGATTATGTGTTATGTCATTGATTGTTCATGTGGTGTTGTCGTCTTATGTCTGAGACATTTGGTTTTCTTATCTAAGGTATGCACATCAGTGGTTGGTGTTAATCGCTCACCGTAACAGGGAGTGATAAAGACATCTTCTCTATATGTAGAACTTATGTTGAGAAGTTCGCATATGTCAACTGGACGAATATTCGTTATTCGCATCTAGGTGAATGTTCAGTAAGCTATGATGTCCGTGGGCCCCTTGATAGAGTTATATTATATGTGCACACCATATCCATCTCCTCCATCCCCTCTCCCTTCGCCGCGCCACCACCTCCGGCCGCCGGCCCCGCCGTGCTCCGCCGCCTCCACTCGGACCCGCGAGCCGCCCCTCCTCGAGCTGCCGATCGGCTTAGGGCCGAATCAACTTGGAGCCGTGCGCCGCGCCGTCCGCCACCCGACCCGCTCGGGTCCGCCGCTCCTCCTTCCTCCGCCGGTTGGGCACACTGTCGCCGCCACCTCATCTAGCCGATCGGCTAGATCTCTCTCACTATGCTTCTTCTTCGAGATTGATCTAGATCTAGATCTTGATCTCTTCTTATTTCCTTCTTGCAAGTTGAGATTCGAATAGTGTTGATTAGCTACGCGAGATCTATTCAGAGTATTTGAAGTAGTGAGTTAGCGGATTCGCAAGGGTGAGAAGATTCGAACAACTAGCATTGATATCCTCTCATTCTCGATCAACACCTTAGTGTGCGAAGCTTGTGGTTTCTTATATTGGAAACTGTATCAAGGGCGACTAAGGCACAAGCAACCGTTTCACGCTCCATTAATTTGGAGAGGTATGATTATAACACTCAGATCATGTGTGTGACATGATCCGTAAACTGCTTGTAAACGGTACGATCTAGTAATTTGCCTGCTAGCCTAGAGCCTTTCCCTACAACTAGGTCATACTCATAGACGAAGCTAGAACTTTTTAAAATAAAAAATATACATCATAAAAGAATATTTATATAAATATAATGATCAGATTAAATTATCCAATTATACCTATGAGGGAGAACAATAAAAATAATTTTATATTTTATAAAATTCAAATATAATATTTAAAAATTCGAATATAACATATAAAAAAATTATATACAATTAAATAAAGATAAAAAATAATTATTAATCTTGTTTATCTTTACTCGATCCGTGCGTAACAGCGTGAGTGGGCATTCTCCGACTTACTGCCACAACCTCTAAAAGATCAGAACAAAAAAAAACAAAAAGAAAGAAAGACCAGAATTTGGATCCGCCTTTCCAACTATGGAAATAAAGATTTTGCAAATCACTGACAGACCGGCTCCATGGTTCTTTTGTTACTGTTTGATTGAGACACATTGCTGTTGTTCGTTCTGATGGACCCGCATGTCAGCAACTTACGATGACTCTTATGCCAAAGAAACGAAACAAAGAATCTGGATTATAACTAGAACAGCAGGAAGGTTTGTCGGTGCAGATCACGCTGTCACAGTGTCACGTGGCCGGAGCTTGATAGGCTAATAGCTGTCTTGATTGTATTCATGATTTAGTAATTTGTCAGGAATTTCGCGGCTTTAAAGCCTTTCTTACTTTGTGCCAGCTTGATAGGAGCAGATATCCTCCCAGGTACAACGACCGGTTCAGATTAATTCTATCTCACCAAACTCAATTCAGTGCCTATTGAGACTGTAGGGGATCTGTTTTGAGATTCGTGTTAATTTGTTTGAGTAAGATAACCTGAGGTGATGTGAATTTAGCTTGATAGTCCATGCCATGTTTCTCTTTTGTCGACTATTTTCTTATTTTTGTTTGCTGAATATTTCTATCAATTTTTGTTTTAAATCTTGTTCCTGGTTTATCCAATTATATAAGTGATTGTTAAGATCACCAATTGTTTATAAATTCTAATCCATAACATAGTGACAAATGAATTATTTGGGTTTGATTCGGTAAGGTCCAAATTTTGTAATTCGGTAATAATTCGGATATAATTCACGATTTACCGGAATTTTCTGGACCAGAGGTCTCAGTACCACAAGAGAGCAAAAAAAAAAAAACAACAAAAAAAGTTCGCGAATAATTTGTTGTTCAGTTCGCCATCACCATAAAAAAGTTTTATTTGCGAATTAAACGCGAATCTTGTGACTAACTCCATAATATAAAATTATAAAGAGTTAGAAAATTGTGCTTTGGAAAACAATACCAAAAAGAAACAAAAATAATATACTTGCACATCAAATTTTAGATTTTTTTAATGTTTTACTATTTTTTAGATAGGTAGAGAATTATTGTTTTTTACAAAATTCTGAATCATAAAAGTTAGTGTTTTTTTAAGAAAAAATAGTAATAAAAAAATATATAAAATGTTGTCTCAAAACACATTTTAATATGAAAATCATATTGAATAATAAAAAATTCAGTACAGATTGTTAGCATTTTAAAGTTGCAAAATATTCAATTATAAATTATCATTTGATTCGTCTTCGAGCAACGGAGCAGCCGCAGAAAATCAGAATTTTTTCCAAGGAGATAACGGGGGACCCACAGACAGGGGGCGGTCCAATTAACGAATTTTCACACAATATACCTAATAGTCGGGTCGGGTACGTATATTAACACCGCACACATTTATATTAATACAACATTTAAAAAAAAAATTAATGTATGGACAATTTTAACTCTCCTTAAAATATATTTCTAACTATTATAACTTTCCATAATGTAATTAATATAGTGACCATTACTTAAATTATTTGATTTCCATAATTGCTAGAATTTTTTTTCCTTTTTTATTTTATTTTATATTGAGGTAATGTTTTCTGCTTTATTTTTTCTCATAGAAATATATATAGCTACAAAATATATACGTTAATTAATTCAATGGAAATTTCAAGCACCGAGCCATCAACTTCCACTCAAACACACCATTACGACTAAATAAAAAATAATTTAAATAATTCAAGCTCAACTCGACAAGATCCATCGTATTTTGAGATTGTCGAGTCTTCACATCAAGGCAGACCTTCTAATAGAAGCACCTCATATATATTGCCTGACGTCACAAATGTTTAAGGTTAGTTTATTCTTACAATATTTTGATTGAAAACAATATAATGAGTTAGTTATTTATTGACCGGACTTTTCTTTGTAGGTTATCATGTTCGTAGCATTAATGGAGAAAACAATCTAATGAGCTATCATCCATTTGGATGAACTTTTTCCAATATGATTTTGAGAATTTCTGAAATATTTTATCAATTTAAGTTCAATGCAACCAATTTATTAATTTAGCATGATTGATGTAATTTTTTTAAGTAGTGTTTTGTTCTACTTTTAATTTAGTATTTAATCACAAGTTGAATGTGAAAATTAATCATGATAATTTACATTCAATATATTTTTATATAAGTAATCATGTCGTTTTTAGTGATTTTTGCTCAAAGAAAAGATAAAATGTTAATTGATAAAAAAAATTATAGTAATTGTTAAGAAAATTGTGAAGTTGTATAAAATCAAATCGATATATATTAGATTTTAATAATATAATGAAATCATTCACTGGTGTAGTTCTCTTAAAAAATCTTAAAGATTCAATGAAAATAAATAAAGAATATTAATTATGTGAATCTAACCTCTAAGGAAAGAAATTAAATCATATAATACTATATGACAAAGAAACAAATTTTTAAACAAAATAACATATTTATAAAATATAATATTTAAGGAAAAAAATTATGTGGTAATATATGAGAGAGAATCAGTTTTCAAAGAAAACGTAAAATTGTCTATATAGCAAAATATTTTGATAATGTTGTGTTAATAAAATTTTTGTGGTTTTAATATCATTACCCCTAATAGTCTCTGTTACTTCTCCAATAATGTGCTTTCGGATTCACTGTGGTTGTCGCCAAATGACTTCCGTATTAGAACTCTCAGCTAATTATTCTTGAACCTGTTCCACCTAAACCTATACATTTAATAATTCAGCAAATTTGTAACAGGGTACCATTTGTTCGTGCATTCCAATCATAAATTTGAAATTGTCAATCATCTCTATAGCATGCACTTTAAAAATCGTTGCATAATGTCATTTGGTGGAACCGGAAGTTCTACAAGGTACATCACCAAAATAAATGTTGCAACTTGCAACTTGCAAGGCAAATGTGAATATGTGATGGATCGTATGATCATTGGTATCTTTCTTGGAATGATTGATTACATTATCCTAGATTTAAATTATTCGATATATATTTGCTGATATGCTCCCTCCACCTGGCTTGTCAGAAACCACTCTTTACAACACCTTATTTTAAAGGGGGAGGTTAATTTAGTAAATTATTCTCTTTTGGAATAACCAGTTGACTGGGAGTGGGACCTAATCACCTAATCATTGGTATCTTGGAAATTATGATTTTTTATTGCCACGACTGCATGCAGCATAATCTCTGACCAAACTGCACACCATCAGAAAAAATCTCAAGTAACCAGTCGACGTACCAGTAGATTTTATGAGCAATACAGAGGATGTGGAGTTATGAAATAAGGCAGCTATATTTAGATCATTGCAATTTTGCAGAAAATTGCATTCATCTATGTTCAATTTTTATAGCACAGAGAGAAACTATAATTTTAAACTTCTTTTAGTACCTGTGATTTTAAATGAAAATTCAAATTTCCACATTTTCGGTACTTTTATTTTTAAACTTTAGTAACTCAAAATTAAAAAAAAATCTAAATCTAAAAATGATTTATATTAATTTTTTGACACACATGCAGAATAAACATTTCGACTTTGTTAATTGTTATTAAAAGTTTACAAAAAATACATTGATAACGATAACTCAGAATGTTGATTTTCTAAATTATCGGTTCCTATCAAATAGAGTCGAAATATAAGTTATTTTTACATGTATTTAGAAAAACTGAAAACGTAATAAATCGCATAAAAAAAAATTATTCACGTCTTGAAAACTTTTTATTAAGAATTTAAGACATCTAAATCTTTCTCTTCGACCAAAATATGTGCTCCTAAAAAATGCATAACTAATTATATTTTGTATTGCTGATCACTTGTGCTAGTATTGTTTAATTTAGTCTTTGACACTCTAGTCACAAAAACCACATTGCTTTGAACATGATGTACAATAGACCTGATTATATTTATGTAATTTAATGTTCATCATAATATTAATAATAATGATGATGCAGCTAAAAGATTCCGAAATTCAAAAAAAAAAAAAAAAGACAATGAAGCATTAAAAGATGGACATACAATATCTCTAAATAAAAAAGATATAACAAGTAATTTCATAGCAATAATGAAAATCCAAATTCAAAATTTCTCGGATCTCTTCATCGTCCAAACAGAAAACTTTCTTACTACGAAAATTTACAACTGCATAATATAGAAAAGAATTAATTAAAGATATAGATAGCAATAAAAATGATATTTGCTCAATGTGAGTCCGGCTAGTATGACATCAATGTCGTTTCAAACCTAAATGACACCATCATCAAAACATACCGGGTAGACTTCAAACGACGAATCCAAACTATTCAAACCGATCTACTTGACGAGTGGTGTGTTTACATGCAAAATTTATAATCTTTATCAATGTGAGTCCGGCTAGTATGACATTGGTGTCGTTTCATTCTAAATGACACCAACTTAAAACATACCGGATAGACTTCAAATGACGATTCCAAACCATTCAAACAGATCTACTTGATGAGTGGTGCGTTTTACATGCAAAATTTATAATCATTTGAATTTATTTAATATCAAGTCAAGCAGTCAAATGTGAATTTTTTTTAAGTAATGTTTAATGCATTCAGTTTTCATTATTTTTTGACCACTTGACTTGATGCAAAAATAATTCAAAAATTTATAAATTTTTGCATGTAAACACATCACTCATGAAGTATATTTGAACGGTTTGAATTTATCATTTTAAGTCCATCCAATAAGTTTTGAAAATCAGTGTCATGTCTCTTGCCTTGAATGAGTGATTTATTGTAGGGAAAATATTTAAACATAGTAGTTTTGATTCTGTATTTTGTGCGCTATATGAAGTCAAAACTGCTCTGTTAGCCTTTATTGTATTGTATGGAACAACTGAACATATAAATTTAAAATCAAACATCAACACATCAAGTGAACATATTGGAAACAATTTTAATAAGCGCAGTGACTGCTGGAATAGCTCAGTTGGTTAGAGCGTGTGGCTGTTAACCACAAGGTCGGAGGTTCAAGCCCTCCTTCTAGCGATTTTTAATAAAAAAAATTAAACAGGCCCAAACTTTTGCTGTAATAAACTTTGAGTCCAGATGAAATCCAAAAATCCATATTAAATTTGATTTGAGTCCAGATGAAATCCTTCTAGCTCTTCTCTTGTTTAACGAACAAGCCCTTCAAACAAAGCCCATAAACACAAAGCCCAAAATTATAACTATAAGCGCTATATTCAACCATAGTTTAAATAAAACTGAATGCAAAATGGAATCTGGGCCCAAATATAAGCCCATAATTATATAAAATTTACGATCCAACGAGAACTGAGGCCTTAACCCCCAGTTAGATTATAGGGACAAATTAATGACAAATATTCATACAAAACTAAAGTTGAAACCTCCTTCTGATTCAGCACTTTTTGTGATAACATTATATTCCAGAATATTTGAAATATTTTTGTATGTTTTGTCTACTAAAAAAGACATAATGTTTTACAGATATTTTACTTAAAAGGTAAAATAATAAGCTTTAAACAGTCAAATAAAAAAAATACTAATCCAGTAGAGATGTTTTGTTTTACAAATTCCTATATAAGAGTTATAAAAAAACAAAAAACAAAACATCGGAATATTTGACGGGCACGTGTCTTGTGCTGATTGGTCAGCTTGACGGGAACACTTTTTCCCTTTCTTTACGTACCAGCCTACCAGGTTATAAAAGTTGGGTCGGAAATGATGTGAATTAAATGGGGAGTTGTCATCAGGCCCAGTGTACACGGAGGCCCTCTTTCTTATCCATATACTTTTTAGGAAAATGGGCGAGCAACCACCATCATATCACTCAATTTACCTTATCTATCATCACGCATGCTGCAATCAATTCCTATCACTAACGTTACTCCAAATTTTCAGTTTACAACTTTAGATCCTGACTGTCAAATCTGTCCTGGCATGAATATTTAATGAGCATGTGTATTCCAGAGTTGATACGGATTCTGATCGGACGGTCTGAACTTAAACTCAAAATTCGAGTTACTTCAGAGGATCTAGACTTTGCTGCAATTTAACAATTCAAATTTAATTATTTTGAGAAATCGGTCCCCTGAAGTAAACCAGAGTTTTGAATTTAGATCTGGACCGTCCGTCAGAATCTACACTATTAGTAAAGAGACTCCATGAATTTCAAATCTGACTGAATTGGTCCAGTTTTTAATCGGACGGTCCCAATTCAAACTCAAATTTTGAGTTACTTTAGAGAATGTGAATAAGTTTCCAATATAAATTGGATCAACTTCGGTCTGTTGTCAAACCAAAGATGTTCCATCTGTATCAATATTCAACCGAATAACTTCAAATTAAGCTTCATTAGAGGAACCCACTCCTTCAATTATTGAAAGTGTTTTTTTTCTTTCTTAAATCTCATTAATAAAATACCTACTTTACTCTCTCTCGGTGGGCAAATGACAAGTTGCAAATGAAGAACGGTGAACCAGAAAAAATCTCTCCTTTTTTCGTTTCTGCTTTAGATCCGTTTCCGTCTTATACTGGATTATGGATGGTGTCGTTTTTTTTCATTTCTGAAAGTAGGTTGTGGGTAGAGTCGAAGTAGACGGTATGAAACGAACTATTTCTTCACCCAATTGTTCTCTTATGTTGACCCGCCACACCTTGATTTATTGAGTCATCATCACGGAATATTGACGAGAAAGTGATCAGAGAATTTAAGGCAAAGTCAGAGAAAAGCGAAAAAGCTGTCAGTGCATATTGTAATGTTTTTTGAGGAAATATTGTAAATTAATTACAAAAAAATTCCTAAACTTAAATTTATAATGGCTTGCTCTCCTGCTAGGGGTATTCTTGGGGAAATATGGAATAATATCATTATTTATTTATTTTAGAAAAGGTTTCCTTTCCCTCAGGTGAAGTTATAACCAAAAATTCTTTTTCATTATGGACCTCAACAAGTTTGCATTTAATGGAATATCTATATGCCAAGTAAATAATTGCTCGTGCAGGGTGGATTAAAATAGAAGGCACTTGGATGTTTAAATTACTTGTTCTTCACCTCATTATTAAAGCATCTGCATCAGAATTTATTTTTTATTTATAACAATTGTTTTTAACTATTTCTATTGACTCTCATTTTATTGTTTTTTTTTCTCTCTTTTGTAATAATAATTACAAATGTGATTATTGTGTGCCACGTGTGTGAAATACGACAGTCAAATAATGGCATGGTGCTTCACTGAAGCTTCACCCCTTGCTGATGTGACGTAGACACGGTGTATCACGTTTTGATACCTTTGTTTAATTTAAAATAAATATATGCAGTCTGTTGTGTCATTCGTTATTGATTTTCAAATTAATGCGAGCTAACATATAGTTGACTGGATCAAACTATTTTATTTTATTTTACATAAAATCTAAATGTAAAAGGCAGCGGGAGTGATTGGAACGAAATTTCATAGTTATTGGTACACAATATTAGAAGAATTATTTTAAATAGTGGGGCATGATTTAAGAACTATTTAAATGTATTCCTATTAAAATTTGGATAATTTTAATTTAAAACTCAAGTTAAAAAATAATACAATGGTTGTGAATGGGATATATAAATATATTACTTTTTTATATAAAATTTGACCTTGTTTTTTACATTTATTGAGAATGTAAAGATCCATTTTTGTAGAATAATTGAGAAATGTTTTCAATTTTTCTTGATTCTCATCAAAATAAAGTCAAAATTTGTAGTTTTCAATGTACATGTATAGTATATGTACATATAATGAGATAGATCACATTCCAAAATTCTTATTTAGCTATTTAAGAATTAGATTTTATTTCCGTCATACTTTTAGATATCAAATTTAATGACAATAAGATATAGAACATTTAAATCTCTGTCAATGTAGAAAACTTTTTTAAACAATTGTTTCATTTATATCATATGCAATAGGTATATTAGTATCGCACTATTAATTAAATAGGAAACAAATTCTCAAAATTTATATAATAAATCTAAAATTATAACTAGTTCGTGTCAATTATTATTTTTTAACAAATATGATCTCTAACATCCTAGGCAAGCTAAATTTTAATGGTAATACATCTAATAACCTTTATTAAATTTTATTTTGTCATCTTTAAATTATATACTAAGAAATCTTTTTAGTATCGATATATTTTTTTAGAAAAAAATTAACAATATCTATTTTAGAACGAGCATACTTTCACCGTACTTAATTTGTATGATCATACTTGATAAAATGCTTATAATTAATATACATTATGGTGACAAGTGTATTTATTTATGATAGAAGAGAGTACTCTGTGTGTACAAAAAGAAACTATATATTTTTGCAATAAATATGAGCAACATATTAAATATTTTAGTCCAGCATCCTAATTCCTAACCACCAAGTCAGTCATGTGCCGTGGTTGATCACTAACACCGAGTCCATGCAGAATATCAGAGCGAAACCGGGGGTAATACGAATTCGCATCCTCTGAGATACCTCAACTTTTGCGTGTTTTTATGGAAAATGTCAACCGTTCAAGTACGTTCTGCACGAATCTCAAAACACAAATAATACTGGCCCCCGTGCTCTCCGCAAATAGGCACCGGACACGTCGGTCACGCAAAAATTGAGATATCTCACAGGATACGCACTCGGGTAATAACCGAATCCGCACGGAGTTTCGCGGAAAGGCGACGCGGCATCATCGATTTTAGTTTTCCCGCGGCGTCACTGCACATCAAAATTTCCGTCCATAATTTCGGATTTTCCCCAGCCGCCAACCCCCGCCAATACAACATCGCACATTTTAGCAAATCCCCCTCCAACTTTTCGATAATAACATTATATCTACTACGGGTTAAAGAAGACTTCTACAGGGTAAAAAGGAAAGAGATAACCAGAAGGCGTATCGGGTTGGTTACTTGGTTAGTGGATTGACTATTGGTTTCTGGAGAAACGGAGATGTCGTATGCAATTATGTATGCATGCATCTGTTAAATAAATTGAATTGAATTGAATTCCGGGAGATACGAATTATAATTTGTTGCCATTAGTAACGACCTTTGGCCAGTCCATAGTCCATTTGGCAAATGTTATCTTTGACTAGTCAAACTTCTCCGTCGCTACCCAGTCAATAATATGCTCTCTTTTTTAATTTCATTTTTTCTTAAATTTTTTTTCTTCAGGGTTTAAATCAAGGACGCCTAATTAGTTACCGACGCAACTCGATTTCAACTCTTAACTCAGCTAGTGACGAGTTTAAATTGATTTACTGAAATATTGAATAATTTCGTAAGACAAGTGATATGTTGCTCTGATACCACTTGACGCAAACTCAGTTCCGAGTCTTAACTCTGCTAGTGATGGGTTTTGAATTGACTTAGTAGAATTTGAAACAATTTACCGTACTAAGTACCAAAGTAGAAAAAAAAGAAGATAAAAAACATATCATATATTACCAAAATTAAAGAAAAAAACATGATATCTCTTTTAATACATATTACATGTAATGTAACAGTAATTGCAACGTAGTAAAATATGCAAACATAAATATTATCGAAATATGCAAATTTAGGAATACGAAAACTAAATGACTTGAGGAATAGAAAAGCTAATACTATTTTGAAAATGCAAAGGTCATCTTAGAAATGCATCAAATTATGATATCTTGGAAACATTTTCAAGTGGGTTCCATCTTTATTAGCAACCACGTAATTTTTAATGCGAGTATGAATCTGAATCTGAGTCTGACTCAAGTTGATTCGCATTATACACTGTTAGCGATTGTAACAGTAAGTCACGGATATGTCACACGTGTGACGTATCTATTTGCGTGACATGTGTCTCTTTAATCGAAATTGTATGCTACGCAAATTGACTTTGTCGCATCGCGTGACTAAATTTTTGAACATTGTTTATTCTTTTAATTTGTTTTACAGTATTATTTGAGCACGATCAGTCATGTCATGTTTGATCACGTGACGTGGTGATATGATTGTGCTCCATTACGTTAAAAAATTGATCACGTATTGTAATGTGATCAAATTACATGTGTTAATCACGTCACGTTATTTTTTTTAGAGGTTTATATATTATCTATAAATCTAATTGTGAAGGATATATTCTATTAGATAGGAGAAATGTGGACCATCCGTTGCTTTTCTCTACTAACATGTGCAGCAATATATATATATTATTATCATGGACGATGGACCACATACTAAGCACGGTAGAATCCAACAAGATTTGCAGCATTAATCTATTGTAATTGTATATTGGTGTGTCATGAGACTGGAACGTGAACAGTAATAATTATTTGACCTCAAAAGATTTAAAAAATAAAAAATAATATTGTTGGTTTGATAATTTTATAGGTAGAGTGTCCCAAGAATTAATTCCAATCTAGTCGAACCTGCTTTACATTTATGGGGATGGAGGCTTTAAAATTCGTGTCGAATTAAAATAAGCGGTTCAGATTTAACTCTACCAGAACATGTACTTGACTGTATCTGAATTCAATTTCATACCGCCTGACTGACACGTCATTATTTCTGCACTTAGAATTCTGTGCCAGCAAATTCAAAGCATCTTTGTAACTGAGATTTCAGTTATGTTTGGAAATTTATAATTTCAAAAAAATTTAAATTTTTTATATGTATCAGTTGTGAGGTTGAAATACGATTTTAAAACGGATTACTAATTTACAAAAAAAATATTTTACTAGTTTAATAATATGACAGTAAAGAATTTCTCAGCATTACTGTTACTAAAATTGTAATCAACACTTGAGAGTATTTTTAAGTATTCTATAGGTGGAAATTAAATGGTCAGTAAATAAAGAAATAATATTTGGTTCAGGTAAAAAAAGGCATCCTGTATATAATCTCACAAGAGCGAAAAAGCGAAACAAATAATTATAAGAAAAACGAATTAATTATGAGTGGCGCTCGCCAACGCGTTCAAAACTGGAATTGACATGGCGAAGGATCGTTTCGACACGTGAATTTGGTCCCTTAATTTAAAAATGAAAGCAACCTAATGAAGAAAAATCAAAGGAATTCAACCAAGGAAAGGATAGAGACTAGAGACTAGAGACTAGAGAGGGGAGATGTCTATTTTACTTGCCATATATTATTCTGTCCACGGACAAAGCTAATATCTCAGCTGGAATATTCCAGATAGGTCCGGTCTACGGTGGTTATGTTATGTGGGGATAAAACTGATGTTCTTTTCTATTTTATATTTAATCTCTTCATATTTCATATTTGGTGAGTAAAATAATTTGATGGTTTATTTGGGCTTAGTTTCTCCCTTCGTTCTTTAATTGTTTTTTTTTTAAGAAAAAATTAAAAAAAAATGAAAGAATAAAAAACCAAAGAGAAAAACACCATTTTCCAATTGATGATCAATAATGAGCTTTTTATTTATGTAAGTGTTGTGATGGTGGAGATGCATAGTAGCAATAAAATCCTTCTCTACTAACCTGCGTAAATGCGTTAAACAATTTACCTTATTAAAAACAAATTAACATTGCTAATTTAAAATTTAATTAAAATGTTAAAATAAGTAAATGCAATTCATACGGTAATCTATTGCCCCAAGTTGAAAAGGTTTTAATTTTTGTTGTACACGCACGACAAATTTAGAAATCATTGTATTGTATTAAAATCATTCTATATAAATTAATATTTGCACATAAAATTAACAACAGTAATATTCCAGAGGAAAAAGATACCAATTGCATATATTAAATATAATGTTGTGGAAATATGTATATTTTTATGCATTATCAATAAATTTATTTAATTTCGGATTTTTTTTTTCATCAGGAACAAAGATGTCTTGATCTTTTAACATGACTATTTGATAATATTAATCTTTGCATGTACCTTCATCTGTAATATTTAAACTTCATTTCTATAGACAATCATACCGTTTGAAAGAATGTTACTTTAAATTTGTTTCTTATAACATAACTTTCATATATTTTATTTAATTGCGTTACACTCTAAGATTAAACAACAAATTGCCCATTTCTTGACTTATTTAAGGATTTCATGGCAGTCAATGTCAAATTATTGAAGTATTTAGTGATGGATGGAGAATAATATTGTATTTTATTTGTGTCCAAAATTGGAGGTGACATACTGAAATTCACATTTTCTAGTTTTCTAATAAAAAATATATCTTACCGAATTACTGTATATCTAACCGCATTTATTATTTATTATTTAACGAGTCAATACGCTATATAATCTGTTTTCCATTAAATTCCACTCTTAACAGAGTACAGAACATTCCAGTGCATTTTTTATTCGGTAGACCGAGTCCAACCATTAAAAAAATCGCCCCCTTCTCTCTCCCCTTTCATTGGTTCATAGTTTGCTCATAATCCTGTAAGAATAGTCACCCCGACATTTGTTAATTAATTACTTTGGGTGCGCTAAAAGAAATGACTAATTTATTTATTCCCACTCGGGACCCGGGTAACGGGTTGGCTTGGCCCTTGGATTTATCTAGTTGTTTATATAAGATAACTTTTTCGAAAATACCCTTCAAACCAAATTTATTTGGATTTGGGGTTTAAGATCGGGCTTGAGATTTTTATTCGCGTTATGTTCACGTGATAATTTGTTAAATTAATTTTGTATGTGTTACGATAGCGCAATAATTTATAGAAATTTTATTGTAGATAATTTTATTTTGTTTTATTAACAACACTATATTGATGTGTGTTGGACCAATTGAGCTCATACAATACAATGACGACTTTATTCTTTTCACATGAAAAAAATAGTTTATAATAATGAGTAGATATTTTTTTTTCCAAAAGAACAATACATGAAAAAGCAAGAACCAACTTAAAATTAATTATAAATCAAAATCTAACTCGAAGGAAAAACTTTATATAGTCGCGAAGAAATTCGTTAGATGTCACTTTTTTTCTGTATATTACACCATGTATTACACAGTAACAAACTAAAAAAAATTTAATGGATTTTGTGTATGATTAAATATATTTTTTGCTTGTTTAGATAATATACATGTAACTTTTTAATTATAAAAAAATTGATTTCAAATTAACAATTTACTATCATCGGCATTATGGTCATGTAATTTTATGAAACTTTTGTCCGTAATAAAAGTTATGCGTTACGATAGCATAATATATGAAACTTTTCTCGTGGATAATTCTATTTTGTTTTATCAGTATAACTATATTAACGTATGTTGGACTAATTGAGCTGACAAAACTGTAACACTTTTTACGTAAAAAATAGTTTAGGATAACGAGTGGATATAACTACACCAAAAGAACAAAAGGTGAAAAAGCTAGAGCCAATATCAAATAATTCAAAATTCAAAATCTAACTAGATAAATATGTTAATAAGAAGAAACTTTAAACTTTTTATAGTTGTAAAGAAATTCGTTAAATGCTAATATTTTTTTACATATTATATAATTTATGACATGATTAAACTTTTAATAGTTTGAATTCAATTGTTTTTGTTTTATGATTCAATAGATATTTCGCTTGTTTAAACAACACACGTGTATTATTTTAATAAAAAATACTTGATTCAAAATTAACATGTTTGTGTAATTATTATTGTTGGCACCACACAAGATTTTTTTATTTTGATTTGTATCTTGGAAATGTTTCAAATTTTAAAATGCTTATGAGTTAAGTGCAGAACTAAAAAATTTACACGGGAGCTAAAATTTAATATGTATGGCTGAAACTCGAACTCAAGTCTTCACACTAACAATTGAGAACACTAACCACTAGAGTACGAGCACACATGTGATAATTTATGTCGGGAGACTGAACTATATAAAATCTTTAAAAATAAAAAATCAATCAAATTACAATATATATGATTAAAATTTATGAAATCAAGGAGATGACTGAGCATCCCCTGAGCTATACATAGATCCGCTCCTGATTAAGAATTCAATAGTTCAATACATTAAAACCTTCAAACTACAATTACAGCTCAAACCGTGGTAATCATTTTCCAAATGAGGAATGTACCGTATTAGCATTATAAAAATATGTTGAGCTTCATATGTTTATTGTATCTAAATTTAGAATTAACAAAAAACCTTACGCTACCATAGATTAACAAAACAAACAAAAAGGTTTTAAAGTGGTTGCCCTATTTAGAGATTTAAAACAAACTAAATTCCATACGGTACGGTATGGTATAATTAGCATGTTTACAGTTGATTTCTCAATTAAAATTACTGAAAGAATAGTAAAAAAAAAAATAGCTTGGATCACAATTTTCAAAAACACTAATCACTCTTCTGTGTAATATTTGTGCTGAACAACTAAATTTAGTTTTTGAACCAGAAATAAAGAGCCAGAAAGGGGTAAAGTGTAAAAGAGGAAAGAGAGGAAATAAAACCCTGCGAGGGGTGTGTATGAAAAAGCAGCGTAAAAATGTTATCCCACCTCACCTCTGGCTCTGGTCTCTATCCAGCGTAATCCGTTTTTCTCGCTTCGCCTCTTTCTTTCCTTTTATCGGACGTTTCTTTGTCCCTTCCCTTGCCTTCCACCAGGCTACGCCACAAACCTAATTCTCCCAATTCACACCTCGCAATCCAGATCAAACAAAAGCCAATTAAAATCGACGAAAAATCAAATCCAACTAGAATCGTATCAACACTAAAATCGATCCACCAACCCCGGCCATCCCGCCATGGCGGCGAGCAAGAACCCGGCGGCGAACTTGGAGTACTGGACCGAGTTCTTCCATGGTGCGAACGGGAGTATATTTGATGTAATTGAAAACGCGATCTTGGTAGCTGCGAACGACTGCCCACAGGAGCTGCGATCGAGGCGGGATCGGATCGTGGAGAAAATATACACGTTGGCGATCCCAAGGTGCTTCAGCTGCATCGAACGGGGTAACCAGCAATTGGAGGAAGCTGGAAGTGTGAAACACGAACGAGATAACCGTGAGAAGGAGAAAGAGGGACCGGAAGACATAGGAAGAATGGTGGTGAGTGGAAGTGGTGGTAGCAATTGTAGCTACGACGAGGTAGAAGCAATCACTGAGGAGATCGAGAGAGATAACGAGACTTATGGGGAGGTTCTGAGGATAAAGGAGATTTTGCAAAAGAAGGAAGAGCAGGTATGCTAATTTTCAATTATTTTTTGTTGTTATTTTTTTTTCTTTTTTACTGAATTCTTTCATCTGGGAAAACTTGTTTCTTTTGATCAGAAGTATTGTCAGCCAAGTGATCGTGATGAATTATTTTAGTTGATTCAACTCGTAGTTGCTGAAGTATCCTCCTAAGATGAAAATAGTAAAAATGCAGGGATCAAAAGCAAAGCTACATCTGCTAGACTAGCTATTTTTGATGTAGATTTACTTGTTTATCTTTTTCTGGAAATTAAAAAAAAAGGGGTTGTTTTTGGAAAATTCTTGTTTCACTTTCTCTGCCCGGGACAGTTGCATGTACTGTAGTCTGATGTTTATACAGAACTCATTGCTCGTTTCGTGAAATGCACCGGACTATGTAGCAGTGTGTTTTACAATTTGAAGTTGTTGCACTTTTCAGTATAGTTTTGTGACATGAAATATGCTACAAGATTGATTCCTTTTCTATTTCAATTTTTTAACTCGAGAATTGTTGATTACCGTAGTCGGAGAATACATTGTTCGAG
>JAJGRW010000286.1:513860-559127 GCA_025461045.1 Carex parvula | reverse complement strand
ACAGCAGCCTATTGAATTATTTTCTCTTTGATATGCGAACCTTTTGACCAAACCCTGTCCCCGTATATCTATCAACAAAAAAGAAAAGAACTGTCCCCGTCTCCATGACGCCATGATAGGGGTGCAAACGGATCGGATACGGATCGGATAGTGGTAAAACCAGATCTGTATCCGTTTTTATTTTTCCGGATACGGATACGGATCGGATATTAAACGGATACGGATCGGTTCGGATATTAAACGGATACGGATACGAATCGGATATTAAACGGATACGGATACGAATACGAATATAATTCGGATACATAATACGGATGTTGTATTAAAATTAACTATTATTCAACAAATTAATTTTTCAAATATAAAATTATTTAATAAACATAGTTATTGTCAGTCTCTCAAATAATAATCACACTATCATCTCCGCATGTTATTGTTTAATTTTTGTTTACTAGAATCATATTTATATATTCATGTACATAATTATAATAATCAACGTAAGAAACAAAAATTTCTTACGGTGCTAAAATCTCTACAGTTGAAGGCTTAAAGCACCGTTATTTTATATTTACTTTTTGAAATTGTAGGTTCAAGTGTCAGCCTTTAGTATATTTGAAATTTCAATGTAATTGGTATGAGGATAAAATGAATTCAAGTTGACAACAGTTGTTTGCATGTAATACTGTGGTGAGAGAATGTAACAAAATGAATAAAGTAAAAATATTAGTAGTGGGTTTTGCGGAGCAGAGGGCTTAATGGATATCCAAAATCTAAAAATTTACGGATCTGTATCTGTATCTGCTTCTAAAATCAAAACCGTATCTGTATCCGTATCCGCATCTGTATCCGCAAATTATCCGTATCTGAATATCTGTATCTGTAAATTATCCGTATCCGCAAATTATCCGCATCCAAATATCCGTATCCGTAACCGTATCCGCTTTCAAAAATTGAAACCATATCCAAAAGATATTCAAATTTACTTCCTTAATTAATTAATTTCTGATTTATTGTCAACTCTTCTATGTTTAAGAAAATAAGGAAGTTATAAAATAGAGCTAATGAGTATCACTTTGTTTATGTAGGTCTCTCATGAGTTGTTTTGAAATAAACGGTCAATTTAGCAAATAATACAAGCGGGGAAAACAAGAAGAAGACCGTGAAAGTCAAGAGGTTTCCACAATTTTCAATACAAAAATGATTGAAAAAAGAAACTTAAAAAGTTCGGCTTCATTGGAAAAAAAAGCTAACATGACTGATTTTCACAAATATCACGCAATGTAAAAAGTCAATCAGGACAAATTAATAGTTCGTTCCTATTAGTCTCTCTCTAGTGTATTGATTTTACCCGGGCGGGTCGACCCGGACCGAGCAAACCCGCGACTCGAACCCAGACCGATCGAATACCCGGGCGGGTCGACCCGGACCGAGCAAACCCGCGACCCGAACCCAGACCGATCCGAACCCAACCCTAAATCCGGACCGGACCGTCCTAAAGGGTTGGGCCGGGTTAAGAACGGGTCGGATCCGGTTTTCTGGGCGAAACCCGAGCATACCGTACCTGTTTAAACCCGCCTACCCGACCCGACCATTACCGAACCCGAGCCAAACCAGTGCCTAAACCCCCGGACCCGAACCCGAACCTCCTGAACCACACCCACACCCGTGAGCCGCAACCGTGAACCGGACCCGCACCCGTGAGCCGCGCATACACCGACGCAAAAATTAGATTTTTGTTGTCAGCGAGACTCGAACCCCGGACCTCTCTCTCAACAACCTTGCAACCAATACCTTTAACCACTAGACCACTGTTAACTTATGATATATTCCAATAACTTTAATATTTAATATATTCCAATAGCTTATGATATCTTTAAAATCGAACCGGACCGGACCGCCGACCCGACCCGCCCCGCCCCTACCTAACCCGCCGGGTTTAGGCCGGGTAAGGGTTGGCCGACTCAAACCAAAACCCGGATACCCCTATCCGACTCAACCCGTTGACCCGGACTAACCCGTGCCCGAGTCAATCCAGAGACCGGACGGGTTTGGACCGGACCGACCCGACCCAGCCCCTTTTCAATACACTATCTCTCTCTAATGAGGGTCGGGAGAAAGAGAGAATATGGCCCACGGATTTCACAGTCTCTATTAGAACTGAATCAATGATCCAATCTCAGTAATTTTTAAAATTATGTAGCGAAAACACACTACAACTTATGTTAATTATTGGAACCGAACTATTGATTAAGTTGAAGAAATAATACCAATGAACCGAATCATTGATTAAAATTCAGTCTTATCTGTGAGATAAAAAAAAACAATACAATATATTTTTGATATCTAAAAAAAGGACTTTGCTTTATCTCTTGCTCAATGATATCTTAAAATTTGGATTACTAACTAAAGTAGAAGGATCAATTCGGAGACTTTCTCCACAAGATTTTCCTCTTATATTCACCGGTGCAGGAATATCAACGAAAATATTAAGCATGTTTAATTAAGTGTTCAGACTTGAGACATCCATCCCCAGTCTTCACGTGTGACTTTCTACAAGTCATCATTTCCTTCTCTTTACGGGCCATTTATATCTTGCAAAAGAAAAAGAAAAAAAGAACGCTCTTTAGTCAAGTTTCCGATTTTATTAATATCTATATATACAAATTATAGATACTAACAATCAAATTTCATACAATTTAAGTGTTATTTGATGATGTATTAAGGACCATTAATTTTGAACTGTTGATATTTTAAATCACTTATTGTACGGTAAAATATGTATTAAATCTCATTATATTGTATAGACATAACATGTAATTAATATAGACCATTGCTACGATGTTGGATTTTAAATTAAATTTATTGTAATGCCAAGTGTATTCTCTCTTTATTATTTACTTAATTAATATTCAATAAAAATCACATTTAACACCGACAATTAATTCAATAAACAACCATTAATTCCTCACATTCTTGGAAAGCAAGAGTTAGAAGGCTTAGCGAAGAAGCCTGCATACTCTGATTCCCATCAATTCAAAGTTTCAAATCCTGGGCCCCACTTCCTGCCAACTCACCCCTGGCCAAGTCGATTTCATATCACCTGTGTAACTCGAATTTTGAGTTTAGATCAGGACTGTCCGATCTTCTTTAGCAAATGCATTTCACCTGACTGGATTGGCCCGCATTTTGATCGGACGATCCAGATGTAAATTCAAAATTTGAGTTACTGCAGAGGATCCGGACTCAACCACCTCCTCCTCTTGCCCAAGAAAATGTTGTTATTATAAAATTAAAAATTCCAAAATATTAATCCTCTGATCCTCTCTCTATATAAGACGCTCTCATCACCTCCAAGCACACAAACACACAAACACAATCGAAAGAACCAACAACAAACTATTGCTATCAATCCATGGAGAAATCCTCCTCCTCTCTCAAGGTATTTGGTTCATGGGCCAGCTCATACACTCACCGAGTACAGTTGGCACTGAAGCTAAAGAACATTCAATTTGAATACATTGAAGAGGATCTCGCTAACAAGAGCGAAGCACTCCTCCAGTTTAACCCTATTTACAAAAAGGTCCCTGTGCTTGTTCATAATGACCGCCCGATTGCCGAGTCGGTGATCATCTTGCAATATGTTGACGAGGTCTGGAGCGACCGTCCCATGCTGCCGGCTGACCCGTATGAGCGCTCTGTCATGCGCTTTTGGTGCCATTTTGCTGATGACAAGGTAATTAACATGCATCTACATATACCCATTATAAGTTTATAACTTGCTACTTTGCTAGAGAATGTTTCTGTTGTCTTAATAAAGCAATCATATATGCAGCTTGTAGTTTGCTTCACAAAAATAAAATAAAAGATAGATCTAACATCGCCTAGGTCTCAAGTACATTGATTATTAGCTGACAAATGCAATTTCACCGAAATAATTAATAAATCTGCAATCTCACCGAATAATTGTTTGTCATTTTCATTTGCAATACAAATGCAGCTGGGGCCAGCTGTAGGTGCAGTGTTTGCATCATCAGGCGAGGTTCAGAAGGCGGCCGTGGACCAGGTCCACGAGAACCTGGCACTGATCGAGCGGGAGCTCCGTGAGGGATTCTTCAAAGACAGGAAGTTCTTTGGAGGCGACTCGATCGGCCTCCTCGACATTGTGCTCGGATGCGGATCCTACTGGCTCGCGGTTTTCGATGAAGTCTTGACGGATGTCAAGCTCGTCGACCCGGAAGCATTGCCCCTCTTTCATGCATGGCTTCGCGAGTTTGAGGCGCTTGATGAAGTGAAGGAGACGATCCCAGCCGTCGATAAGTTGCTCGAGTACGCTAAAGCCGTTCGCCAGATGCTGCTTGGCATGAGTAACAACGGTACGGCTGATACCACAACTGCCACCACCTCAGCCAGTGCCACTGGTGCTGCCACAACTGCTACTGTTCCTGATATTACTGTTGATAGTTAAGGGTTGGTTAAATTAGTAAGAGTCTGATCCTCTCCATTTGACACTGACAATGGAAGCTGACATGCCAGTTTTAAAAATGATCCCAATAACACCTGGAAGCAACTTAGGAGAAACAAATATATGCCTGATACACAGTGATATTGGGTTCTCTTTAGTGCTGATAAATGTCATTAATTATCACAATCAGTGTAAGATGCTTCCATTTCGGTTTGTAAATGGAGAGGATCGACTTGTTAGAGACTTAAGAGTAATGTTGTTACAATTAATTAGTAGCATGATGGGTAGTAGTGTTGATAGTAGTAGTTAAAACTGTAGCATCAAGTGGATGTGTTTTGACCATGTATAAATGGTCAAGGGTTTGTGGTGTTATGCATGCATGTGCCAGTGCTACTATGCATTAATTAGTAGATGTTTGTGTGATTTTTTTTTTACCCTCTTCTACCTAATCTTAGTGATGAAACGGAATCTAGTTAGCTTATTATAAAAGTACGCTTGTTTGAATTTAGTGGATAGATATTTATCGTTGATAGCAGTCTATTATTATATTTTACATGAATTTGTTTATAATATAAACATTAGGCTAGCTTCTACATACATACATAATAAGCTTTGGATGTCTATTTCATGTGAGCAACTGCAACCGGCAGTTGATGACACACCTGAAACAGAGTAATTATTTAATGAGGTTTTGGCTCTTATATCAGTGTTGTTGGATTGTTAAAATAATAATTTTATATGCAAGTTTGTGGTAACATAGTTATTATGTACCTGCATGCCTTTTAACTAAGATGGATTTATACGTGTAGCATTTTATAAAAGAAATATTTAAATCTATGGTATTATTAAATATGGAAAATCTCAGAAAAATAGCACATATACTGTCAATGACAGTGTTTCAATGCTGAAATAAAATGTTATCGTTTCTATGTTGTTAAACAATTAATGTTTTACTGGGTTGTTCAATTTTTCTATATAATATTTACCATCAGAGCGAAATGATTTTATAGGGATATTGACAACGAAAAAAAATGTTATGAAATTTTAATGCTTTAATGTCATGTATTTAAAGTTATTTATAGGGAGATCTTTGATCCAGTTTTTTTTTTTCAATAAAATTATCTTGGTATAATTTTTAATTAAATATTTAGCTACAAAAGACCATTTATAAGCTACAAGTCATTCAACAGTATTTGAATTCCAAGGAATGCATGTGTACAGTTGTGGAAGCTACCTTAGTTGGAATTAATATGTTAATCCATGATTTAAAAATATTATGCACGGATCACAACTCTCACAATAAGGACCTTAATTAATGACAATCTATTAAGGACTAAATAATTTAGTCTAATGTAATTTTCATTTTATAAGAAATGAAAACATTGATGAATATAAAAATTACTGGTTACCTCTCATGGGATCCTGATCCCCACCCCACCCCACACACACACATGTACACACACACACACAAACAGACGCACGAACACGGAACACCCCACAACCGTGTGCTGCCTGGCAATTAAATTCCCTGGCGATCCGTCCAGTGCACAGGGCAAAACATGATTTCATACATTTACATACATAGCATACAAACAAAACTTACCCTGACAGGTTAATCAATTCTTTCACGAAAAGAATACCCTTTTCATGCCTTGGTCATTTATTATGTCTACCAACCGCTGTTCATGTCCTACCTTCACAGCCGCTGCGTACCTACCTTCCATTCAACTTTTGTGCAAGGGGCATGGTTCAATGCATTTTAAGGCCTGAGGCCCCAAGCGTTTTATGACTAAACTACAAGTTGTGTTCATATAAAATGATAACAAGAAAATTTTCTAATGCTATCGACAAAATCCAAAAGAGGATCATGAAATAAGTTATTTATTGTTTTGCAAAAGAAGCCAAGGAGTCCCAAGCTTAAGTTCTCATTTTCTTTTATTGTTTTTACTATCTTTTAAATAGATAAAAATAACTACTATTTTGAATGATTCAGAATCTTTAGATCAAGTAATTTTTATATATCTAAAAAAAAAGGTAAAAGTTCTAAAAATATAAAATTTGTTCTACAAGTACATTTTCATAGGACGATAATGTTGAATGGTTCAGACTTCAGATCAACTGTATGAAATTTGAAAATGAAGATATTGATTCATAGCACGGACCGATATGTGCACTGCATATATAGTACCATAGCCTCGATCGCTCTACTAAGTACTATCTTTGTTTTATGATATAAGTAACTTGAAGATTAAATTGTCTTAATACAACAAAAGTTTTTGTCTGAAGATTTGTTTGACAACAGTTTTAATGTATAATGAATAGTAAATTAATTAGGTGTTCTACGTATAGGGTGTAGAACTAGGGTGTTCTTGAGTTCACCAAGCCCCTTAGTGAACTCAAGTCTAAAACCCATCGGATCGGCTTCAAATAACGAATCCGAACCGTTGAAACCCGTCTATCTTACGAGTGATGCGTCTATATCCAAAAATTTTAAATTTTGAAATTAATTTTGCATAGAGTCAAGTGGTCAAAAAACATCAAAAAAATGAATGCATTAAAATTAATTTATTAACCTTCTAATTTTGACCGCTTGACTTTATCCTAAATTAATTTGAAAGTATAAAATTTTTATATGTATACGCATCACTCGTAAGGCAGGCGGGTTTCAACGGTTCGGATTCGTCGTTTGAAGCCTATCCGATGGATTTTAGACTTGAGTTCACCCAGGGGCTTGGTGAACTTAAGAACACCCTAGTTCTACCCACGTATAGGTGCTTTAAGCATCATGCCTAATATGTTTTGGTTTCAAATTTTAGTTTCTGAGGCTCAAGTCGTCCATCATGATTTAAATGTTAAAATATTTTTTAGCAGAGTTTTCAATTTTACAATTTTTATATATGAAAAAAGATTGATTTTGTAAGCATTCTAAACCGTCTGATAGTAATAAATTTTCTCATTTTCTCATGAAGAAATGGTAAAAAGTTTTAAAAAAATTGAACCCGGTTCTTAAATATTTTGATATTTAAACATTCAATATTTCAAATTGAGCATTCCAATATCAAATTCGAGATGTCACGCACAGGTTCAAAAGAATTAATTAATGCTTTCCAAAACAACGTAGCTCACCTCATATAATAAAATTATATATTTTTTTTTGAAAATCCGATAGTGGCTATCAGATGTATACAACAGTCAAAACAAAAAAGAAATTACAACGGCTATCTATAGATACATATTCCGCACCACTCAACAAAATTTCATCCATAATTTTGCTTCCTTCAAAGCATGCTGTGACAACCAATCTTGAGTCGTTTCACAGCCTTCGAAAATCATTTTGTTACGTCCCCTCCACAAAAACCAGCAAGCTGCAAAAAAATAGGAACCCCACATGTTTCTAGACATCCTTCTCTTACATGCTAACCAGGACTTATCCACTGTTGCCTGCATCGTAGCTCCAAGGTGCAGAAATCTGAACCCGAGCACTCTATTCATCCTTGTCCAAACTCCCCTCGCATAGTTGCACTGAAAGAAGATGTGTACTGCTGTTTCCAAGGGGCATAGCTGACACAATTTACAACGTAAATCACACTGCAACCCTCGATGCATCATCACGTCGTGTGTTAGAAGTCTTTCTTGTACCAGTAGATAAGCAAATACCCGAACAGTAGGGGGTATCTTGAGTTGCCAAATGAACTGATAATTCCATTTTGTTTTACCGGCAGCCACAACCAATTTATAAAAAGAATTGGCAGAGTATTCGTTGTCATTGGTCCATAACCACAGAATTCGATCCTCTACCTGTTCTTGTATCCGTACATCTTGACAAATACCCCTGTCAATTGCCATTTGTAGAGAGTATTTCCTGGTAGCATGGTCAGGTGTATCTTGGGAAGCTTTCGTCGGGTAGGTCCAGGCATCAAACCAATAAGATATAGATGAGCCCTGAGCGATATTCCATGCAACACACCAATCGAATAGCGGCCTGTTTTTCAACAACTGTCACCAAAAGAAAGAACCCTGCCTCCCAAATGTGATGTGTTTGGGCAACTGATGCCAAGTTGTATAGGTGCAGCACCGTTTGAGTCTACAATGACTCTGGGAATTGATATAACCGCCGCCACCACCGTAGTAAAAGAGCCTAATTACGAACCATGAGGTTTGCTCCTCCCAAACTGCCATAATCCTTTGGAAGACAGGCACTCTTCCAAATGATCAAAGATATGCCCTTCCTCGTTTCAGATTTTCCCCATAAAAATTCTCTTCGAATTTTGTCAATTCTTTTGATCATCCACCTAGGTATTAGAAAGGAAACATAAGGTATATAGGGATTGAACTTAACACCGAATTAGTCAGTTGCAAACGACCCCCTCTTGAGATGAGCCGACCTTTCCAACATTACAACTTAGATTCTGTTTTCTCAATCAAAGGCAAAGGCATGAACATCTCCTTATTGGGCCTTTTTAAAGTCAGAGGCAAACCCAAATAATTTATCGAGAAATTAGACAAAGAGCAACCTAGCACAGCCGTAATAACCGGCACCTGAGTGACGCAAATGTTAAGAGATATCCATGTGCTTTTGTCAAAATTAATACCAAGACCTGAAACTGCCGTGAATAATCACAATAATACCTTCAATGTGATAATTGTAGAAGGCTCAGCATTAGCAATGAAGACAGTATCATCGCATATTGATGAATGATAATAGCCTTTTTCAATTTTCTAGTTAGCCGACCATGTACCAAATGATTAAGAACATCTATCATCTTGGTAAGAACATCTACCGCGATATCGAACAACATGGGGGACAATGGATCTCCTGTCTTAAACCTTTCTTATGAAAGAAAAATTCACATTCACTCTCATTCATAACTATTCTTGATGAGGCCGTATTTAGCAAAGTCTGAATCCATCAAATCCATTTTTGAGGGAAACCACGTGCTTCCATTGCTCGTGTGAGATACTCCCAGTTTACGGAATCGAAAGCCTTGGCGAAATCAATTTTGATAAAACAAGCCGGCCTCCCACTGTTAGATATGTGGTGCAACATTTCCCTTGTTGAATTAAAATTTTTAGTGATTTGCCGATGAACAAAAGTGGTTTGATTTGAGGATATCAATTCCAGAAGTAACCCCCGCAACCTATTGGCCAATACCTTGGAATCAGTTTCGGAATCACATTCATCACACTAATCGGTCTATAATCACCCACTTTAACTGAGTTTTCCTTTTTTTTGGAATCATGATCACGTTAGCTTGATTAATGCATGTTAGGTCCAAAGAATGTTCATGGAAGGCATGTAACAAGCTGCACACCTCATCTTTAAAGTTACCCAATGCTGCTGGAGAAATTCATTTGGGATCCCATCCGGATCCGATGCCTTATTCTTTGCCAACTGACGTACTGCCGCTTCAATTTCAACCTGTGTGAATGGTTCTTCAAGAGAATTTAAATTCGGATTTTCTGGATATAGTAATTCCAAATTGAACTGCAAAACTGAGCTAGTTGTACCAATAATTTTTTAATATGACCTCTGAATGCATTTCGAATTTGGTCTTCATCCGTTATATCCTGATCTTCATGGTTAAGAAAAGATATCATGTTCCTACGATTTCTCGCTGAAGCCACTGCATGAAAATACCGTATGTTTTTGTCTCCAGCCTTTAATTTAACCACTTGCAATGTGATCCATGCTTCCAGCACGACTCAATTATGCAAACTAAATTGTAAGCTCGCTCCCGCACCATAATTCTAAAGCATCTTTCATATCCTTGCAAAGATCTTCTCTCTTCAAAAACATCTTGAATTTTCCAAATTGATTACTATTAATTTGTCCAATAAATTAATCCTGAGTTATGAATGTTACGGAGAGCAACACCAATTAGCGAAGGTACAGGAATGCAGAATTGCAGAGACTTGAATTTTCTTTAATTTTATCTAACTGCGCGTCCCCCTTCCCATGTAACCGTTTATATAGGTAAATATTACAAAGGCATCCTATGCAACTTAGGGAAAATACAGGGGTATACCAGCAAAAAGTTTCTAAGCAAAACATTTAAGAAAGTTGTCGTTGACAAAATCTGACAAGGGGCCGCATGCATGGTACGTACGGTGGTCCTAAAACAAAACCTTTTGACTATTGATAGCAATAAATCAAATATCAAAACTTTAAAAGAAAGGAAGTTAATTGGCTCTTTTATTTATCACTTAAATTCCATGTACTGGAAAGGTATACTGATACTGGCACAGTGTTTTATTTGTGTCGGTTGAAAGGAACTTGACATACACTTGAATCAAATTAAATGGATAGTTTAAATAGACTGACAAAATTCAAATAAATCAAATAGCAGAACAAAGATATTCAGAACCAAGGATCCGTGCACGTAATATGCAAAGACATGTCAAATTTGCTAAATATGTCAACAGTACTGGTATCCTGTTCAGTATGGCATGATTGTTTCGTGTGAATCTGGCCTTTCTTTTTCTCGTTATGATATGAGAAGCTGCCATTATTTATATGTCCTTTCCCTATTTTATTTGGGCCTTTTTAAAATTTAAAAAGAAAGAGAATTATTTGATTGTTTCTTTTATTATTATTTCAAACAATAATACAGGTTTATAATTACACAGGGGCGTTCGGCAACAAGGAATTAAGAGCTTAAGGAGCGCTAAGTTACCGATGTTCGGTTGTCTTAATCCGTAGGTAGAAGTGCCTTAAACCCTTGTTGCCGAACAGCCCCTGTTCAAGGTCTTAAGAGTCATCGATCTAAGCATTTCCTAATATTGCATTCCTAACCATTTACTAAATATCTATTTCAGTTTATTATAATTAATACAACCGATCAAATATTCTAAGAAATAAAAGTATAATTGGTAAATTTCCAGATTTTCATATTTTGCTAGTTATCCTTTGATTCTTTATCTTTAAACAAGCTTAAATGCATCGTATATTTTGGGGTACAACTTGGGGACAATACAAAATTGTACCTGCAATGATTTGTAGTTTTTTGGGTCATTTGATTTTTCCTTATATAAACAAAAAAGAAGGTTAGAGAATGAAGATTATTTTTTAAAGGATGAAGAATGAAGATATATATTCTTTTTGGCAAATTCTTCTATAGACCTAAGGACCTATTTATAAAATGAGCATATTTTCATTTTCAAAGTTCAAACAGTCGATCCGACCGTTCAACATTATCTCCATATTAAAATGTACTTGGAGGTCAAATTTTACAGTTTTTTGAATTTTTTTACTATTTATTAAGATGGGTACAAAATTCAATGGTCTGAATTTGACTAGTTTTGTAAAATACTTAATAAATAGTAAAAAAATTCAAAAAAATGTAAAATTTGACCCCCCAAGTACATTTTAATATGGAGATAATGTTGAACGGTCGGATCGACTGTTTGAACTTTAAAAATGAAAATATATTCATTTTACAAATAGATCCTTATGTCCATAAAAGCATCCCTCATTTTTTTTTTGTACAAGAATAAAGTATGAAGATTAGTTCAGCTTTCAGATTACACGACACTTTAACATTCATGTTGTGAAGGCCACAACAGCTAGAATGGAAAAGGCTATGGATTGGGCTAAGCTCCAAAGCTATACTGGGCTATATATCTTATATATATATTTGAAAACGAGACATGGGCTATAATTAGGAGATAGGCGAAGATCCAATCAAATGTTAAAGATCAGATTTTGTATCAGATTTTAGTCTGTCGGTTGAAAATGTCACACACTCCAATCCGGAGTCGAGCCCATTTGAAATCTCAATTCGGTGCTTTTTTTTTTTCTTTTAAGAAAATTGGGTTCTGTTCCGTTATCATGGAATTAGAAAGTTAAAACAAATACAAATATTTTTTCAAAATACAATTAAATTTATCAATAATTATACACATACAGATGCGAATAAAATGAATGATATCAGTTTCATTTACATCCCACTAACAATCAATTAGTCAGCAACTATCCAACACCAAAACGAAAGAACAATGCATAACACGTCGTGATATGTAGAAAGTCGTAGAACAGAACCGGTGAATATATTATAAGAGAGTTCTCTTGCCCCCAAATAATTCATATCACCTAAGGTAACAGAATATTTCTGTTTAGATTCGCTCCGTCCGATAAGAATCTACACGAATATTGAAGGTCTCGTGCATTTCACCTCGGCCCGATTGGCCCGGATTGGGATCGGACGGTCCGTAAATAAAAATAAATACTCCGTTACCGCAGAGGATATCGACTCATCCCGAACCTCACCACTAGCCCGGTAGCCCCCAGTTAGCTCTCGGATTTTCCTCCTGGCCTCCCTTCTCTCCATTCGATCTCCCTCGCTACTACCACCCCGCCTCGCCCATCGGGTCCCTCCTCTCGGCGAGCTCTCGAACTTCCTCTGTCTACCACCGGAGACAGAATGAGTCTTGGCAAAGCGATCTACTCCGTCGGATTCTGGATCAGGGAGACAGGTCAAGCCCTCGATCGGCTCGGATGTCGCCTCCAGGGCAACTACATGTTCCACGAGCATCGTATGTTTTCTCTCCCTCTCTCTCTCACCAGTTCTGACCGACCAGTCTGCTCCACCTGCTCCTTTTATCGGATTGTTGTAGAAAGATCTGTTCGTACCTGTGCTGTTATTTCTTTATTCTGCATTGACACATTTTATAACTCAATGCTAGGTTTTGGGTGATACTTAGGAATTAGGGTTTGTAGAAATTAGGGTTTATGAGCTCAGTTTAATCTTTATTCTCAGCTCAAAATGCTTGTTCCATGACATGTTGTTTTCTTTCATTTATGATCCCGTGTTTAGGTTATTTGATTAGTTTTCTTCCATTGCTTTAAAGGCGTTATCAGTCTACCAATAATTTGGGCTATTACCGATTTCGTGGAGTACTTGTGTTTTGAAGCCTCATTTGTTAAAGATATACAAATCTGGTCAATGTTGATTATATGACCAAAAAGCTTTAGTAAGATACAAATACTAGCTTTCGCAAATTTATGAAGAATTGATTGTCATCAAAGTTAACTTGTTTACTTTTTTTATTGTGAAATTTATCAGTAGTTCTTTTCTTGATACTTTTAGCTTTAACATCCCAACAAACAAATATTTTTCAATGTAATAACAATGAAGGTGTAATTCATTACTGGTATTTGAATAATTTTATGTAGTGTCAAGACATCGCACACTGATGAACGTATTTGACAAGTTGCCCCAAGTACACAAGGATGCATTTGTGGCCCCCAGTGCATCTCTCACTGGAGACATTGAGGTCGGCCAAGGCTCCTCTATTTGGTACGGCTGTGTTTTACGAGGTACGACTACTTCACTGATACTCTGTCGGTCAGAACTTTTAACCTGTTTGTGTTTATAACTGGTGACACGAGCTACATTACTGACTCTAGCCATTTATACCAACTGGAACCTTACAATTACCCATTATATGTGAGGTTCGACTTGTGTTTTATCATATATATATGACTTTATGTAGTTTTTACTTTGCTAATGTACCCTGTACGTTTACCTTAAAAGAACATTACTTAATGTTTCTTATTTTTGCAACGAACACCCAATATTTGCGACCATCAAATAATACAGAATAGATAAACAAACTCAATGTAATACAAGAACTTTAAATTGTCCGTTATCTTGATTCATTTATTTCATCTTGTAACCAGTTCCTAAAAACTGGGAAGCCCACACAATTTATGTTTGTTTTATTTAATCTTATTTTGCTATCTGGGGAAAGCAACAATTAGAATCACAGTAAGTTTCTCTTTCTAATGGGCATTTCCCAGCACATGAATATAATGGTTTTAATGTGAATTTTTAAATTATCCCTGCAAAGTTAGGTGTCAGTTGCAGTATAAGAAACCTTGGGTGTTTTCTGTAAATGCTGCAAAATATTTTAAGTATTTTTTGTGAAAAATCATAAACTTATTTCGTTTGGAGTGAAACATCAATAATTCAGATTTCTTTTGACACTAACCTTCTAATATTATATGACCAATGTTTGATGTTGTTCTACTCAGTAAGATGCGGTGTACTATATTTTTGCTTCTTTTCTGAACTACTTTTTTATCACTGTACCACTGTTAATTTTGGATTTATTCAATTAATTTCATTTTCAGGTGATGTAAACAGCGTTAGCATAGGTTCTGGCACTAATATACAAGATAATTCCCTTGTGCACGTAGCTAAATCTAACCTCGCTGGGAAGGTCTTTCCTGCCATTATTGGCGATAATGTCACTGTTGGTAATATTTTTCATTTTTTTCAATAACAGAAGATTTTGTGATATTTACAGATTTTGTAATATTTTTCTTCTGATTATTTTATTCTTTTGAAACTTTTGAGACACTTCTATGTAAACCATTTCTTTCTCAATCTAATGGTCAAGGAAGTCAAAGGAATAGATTTATATGTTGCTACTGAGTTTCTATACAACCGGTTGAGTCCAGATCAAAAGGGCAGAAAACTCATCTTACAAGTACATTTTCATATGAAGATCATGTTGAACAGTTTGGATCGACTGTTTGGACTATTAAAATGGAGATATTGATCCATAGTACGGACCAATATGTGCTATGCATAGCAGTGATTTTCTACCCATCTAAATTTTTTTCTAAAAAATGTAAAATTTGATCTACAAGTACATTTTCATATGAAGATCATGTTGAACAGTTTGGATTGACTGTTTGGACTATTAAAATGGAGATATTGATCCATAGTACGGACCAATATGCGCTATGTATAGCACCATAGCCTCACTCTTTATCTGGCTTCATCTTGATGTTTACATATTAATTAACTTTTGTCTTAAGTTACAAGTTAGGAACAGAAAAGGAAACAAAGAAAATATAATTAAATTAAGTTGGTTTGCAAGTAATCTCATTGGGACTGAGCTGTGTAACTATGTTGGGTGTGTGATACAAACACCGTGTATAATTTATTAATGAGGTGTAGTTATTCAGGTCATAGCGCTGTTCTACAAGGATGCACTGTAGAAGATGAGGCTTTTATTGGTATGGGAGCAACTCTTCTAGATGGTGTTGTGGTTGAGAAAAATGGCATGGTTGCTGCTGGGGCCCTTGTCAGACAGAATACTCGCATCCCTTGTGGAGAGGTACTTTGAAATGTCATATATTATAGCCAATATTTTGCCATATTTGAAATACAAACTGATATCCCTTATTTACTGCCCGGTATTTTTCGTCATATTTGAGGAAAGAATTACCAATTTTGGAAAAAAAAGGGTTGGTGGAAAATGTACATGTTATTAATGTTGACGATGTCTACCTGATTCTGAACTTGTGGGGTTTAAAGCATGAATTATTCTGAAGAGATTTGTTTCCGTTTTTTCATTGCATGTTTTCTATATTGAAAAGAGATGAGGTTGCGGCACATTGTCAATTTTATTTATGTAGCTTTCTTTCTATAGTTTGTTGTCATCTGGAAATTACCAAAGCAGATGTTGTATCGAAATTAGTAATCGCAATAAACCACTACAGAAATTCCCTAAAGGGGGGGATGAAGAGTGCTACTCCATCTAGAGCTGGTTCTAATCTCCGATAATGAACTTTTTTTTCTTCTTCTTTTTTAAATTTCTACTGTTACTAGGTTTGGGGAGGCAACCCAGCGCGGTTCCTGAGGAAGCTGACAGATGACGAGATTTCATTCATTTTGGAGTCAGCTAAGAACTATGCCGACCTGGCTAAGGTCCATGCTGAAGAAAATGCCAAGCCTTTTGACCAGATCGAATTCGAGAAGGTTTTGCGCAAGAAGTTTGCTAAGAGAGATGAAGAATATGATTCTATGCTTGGTGTGGCACGTGAGGTGCCTCCTGAGCTGGTTCTACCCGAGTCTTCCCCCAAACCAGCACACTAGGGTGTCAAATTGGTTGTTTAAAGTCTTTTATCTTTTTTTTTTTCTTTAATGAGTTATTTGAGTCTCTTTTAACGAGGATCTCGTGTCAGAGTTGTTCGAGGTTAAGGTTGAACCTTCGGATAACAATAATTTTTGAGTCGATGGTTTGTTTGTAATCGGCCATGTTATAATGTACTTGTCTTTTTTCATCTTTTAGTTATAACAATGGAGAATCCAATGCCTTTGTTTTCTATGAAACCTGAATAGAAAACCTATTTTCAACTCAAGTTTTAAAAATCCATGTACTATCCAAGATTTTTTTATCTTTGTTAGTGTAGCTTTTTCTGCTGCTGATGTCAGACAAATGTACACCTGAACAAGTAATGCTCAGCCTCAGCGTCTTTTGAGAATCGAACCTGTTTTTGTCTTTTCATTTCAGAATCATTGAATTGGATTTCCCTTGGACTAAAAAGAGAGTCCGGCTACTATAACACTAGTGTTATTTCAAACTAAATAACACCACATCTTAAATCATTGGATCTACTTTAATATTCGTGTAAGACACTAGTGTCATTCCAGTCCTATCTTGTATACGAATATTAAAGTAGATCCAATGATTTAAGATGTGGTGTTATTTAATTTGAAATGACACTAGTGTTATAGTAGCCGGACTCCTAAAAAGATGCATAATTATGCCCGAAAAAAGGACCAACCAATATCGATATAAGAATCAGATATACTGCGTCTTCTATTGATATCACGGATCCCAAAGGCCCAAACAAAGCGCCCAGTGGCCCGATTACCCCTCTACTGACATCAAAAAAGAAAAGAAAAAAAAAATATGGATAATGCACGGGACTTCTTTTTTAAACATTCGTGCCAAATTAGATCGGACGGTCCGGATCTAAACTCAAATCAGTTAACTCAGGTGATATGAATTCGTAATTTCAAAGAACAATTACCCTCTGATCAGAAACAATCTTTGCTAAAATTCAATAGAGTCCAGTAGAGTTGATTTCAGTAGAATAGATTTGAATTGAATTTTTTTTATCACAGTAAAAAATGGATTGAGGAGAATTCAGTATAACATGTTTCGAAAAAATTCTAACTTTTATCTCTATTTACTCTTTATGCCACTCATTTAAGGTTACCGCTTACAACATAAAAAGTAAAGAAAAGAAAAAAGGGTTAATTTTTCCTATACCCTTCAAAACTCTTATAATTTCTTATTTATCCCTGGACTCTTTAATTTATCTTATTTACCCATCAACAATTTAAATTGTTTCTTATTTGTCCTTTATATATTTAGCCTTCTAGTTAAATTATGGAAAACCTTATTTACCTCTACTTTGAAAATAAAAGACAAATTTGCCCTTCTGTCTTAAAGGACGAAATGATCCCTTCTTCTTGAATCATTATTTTCCAGCCTCCTCTCTTCTCTCTTTGATGCCCTCTCGTTGCTATGCAACTCCAAACAATCGTAGAATGCTTCAACTGAAGATAGGATCCTCTCGCTTCTCCCCACCCATCCCATACACACAACCTCCACCGTGTGTCCCCCCTCCAATTCAACAGTGCCTTTGGTAATAATTTGACATTAATATCACTTTGTTTCAGAAAAAAAAAACCTTTGATTTTATGCCAATGCTGATAATTTGAACATCTCTATAAATAAACAAAGACATTGACTATTAACTCTTAACTAATTATACATCACTACAGTACCTACATGATGTATTAATTACAAAGACGAATCTTCTTTTATCATCTAAAATATCTTTGATGAAATGGGATGGTATCCACACCTTTTTATCAAATAAACATGCTTACATCAGTATTCTGCTCTTGCCCGGTATATATTTGATGAATGACAATATATTTACCAACTAAAAAATCGATTACTTTATTGTGAGACGAATTTACAAAAAGAAAATTTAGCTCTTGAGCTAATTAATTGAAAACCCATAAACCTTACCAGGAAGCATGTGACATATGTGTTATAGAGCTATCAGTATCAGACCATGAAATGTGCAAAACTATTAATAGCTGTAGTGCACTCATGTTTAGTTAATGCCCAATAGTATTACCATGCATCACTTCATTGTTTCCATCTCAAAGACCAAGAAGTTAATTTAATTAAGAAATTAATGGCAATGCAAAAGTTTTATAAAAACTGAATTGGTCATCAAGTGTAGGTCTTTAATCAAATAACCACTCACCAACCAATCTAAGACTCAACTGAATTGGAAACATCGAGAATCTTCGTATGCATTTTGGAGATAACAAGTATCTTCAATTTGATTATCGTCGATGTCAAATCTGACGAGTCCCCTTCAGTCCGCTTTGATGGACGTTAGATCGCAAGTTTGGAGAATAAGCAAAATTATTATCGAGAAGAGAAGTCATTACAGCAGAGTGTTGGAGCGAGCGAATTAATAGCTTCTAAAAGAAACAATGTCAGAGACAGTGAGACACAGGGACGATAGAGAGTTTCACTGGTGCATACAACAACGAAGAGAAGAGAAACAACTGGGGTTCTTTAACTTTTAGAGGTAATTTCGTCCATTTTTATAAACTAAATATGAATTGTGAACTTTTTATATTATTTAACTGGGATAAAAAAAATTATTATTGTCATGGAGAAATAAAAAATGTGTTGAAGAGTTGGAGGGCATATAGAATATATTCAACTCTAGAGGGATAAATAAGAAACTCAAGACAAGTTGAAGGGTATATAAAAAATTAACCCAAGAAAAAATTAATAAAAAGGAAAAAATGAAGAGTGTCTCCCAACCCAAGTCCATTTTATCAGAATAGAAACAGAGTTAAGAAATCGCGAAAGAAAAAAAAGAAGAAAAACGATCTCTTTTAACGAGGATCTCGTATCAGAATAGAAACGAAGTAGGCCAATATCTTTTTTTTTCTTTAATGAACTACCAACGGAAGGCAAACGCGAAAGAAAGAAGAAGGTCAAGAGTGTCTCTTCACAGTGGTCTGTACAAATCGCGCCAAACACCATCGAGACGATTTTGCAGCGCGATTTCGTCTCCTTCAAATCGCATCGATTGAATTCGACTCTCGCCTTTTCTTCGTTTAAGATCACGATTTCATCATCAAATCCATTTCCATTTCCAATTCCTTCACACGCGAAGACCTTCCGATCATAGTGTTATGCTCGCCAGTAAACTGTAACCACCACCGTCATCACCTCTCTTCCTCCATTGCTGATGTGAGATCCCTCGCTCTCTTCACCGACCAACTAGGGTTGTAAGCACTAAATTTTAAGCCTAGATGCATCCTAAGCGCCGCCCTTTTATTCCTTTCTTCCTCCTCCTTTCCCTCCTCTCCTTCGCTGCCATCCTCCTCTACTCCTGCCATTACAACTCCTCCCTCCCGCATTCCCCTTCAAACGCCAATTCAAACCCTAATCCGAGCAAATTCAAGTTCGTAATAAAGGTATTGGCCTACAACCGCCTTGCTCCTCTCAAGCGCTGCCTCCATTCCCTCTCCAGAGCTGAGTACGGTTCGGATGGGGTCGATCTCCACATTCATCTTGACCATTTTAAGCAACTCGAATCCAAAAACCTATCCGTAATCCACGAAAAGGTCGAATCAGATCAGCAGATTCTCGGATTCCTGGATGGGTTCCGTTGGCCTAATGGCGAGAAACAGATAATCTATAATAGTGAAAATAGAGGGCTGCAAGCACAGTGGATCGAGGCGTGGTGGCCCCAGTCAGATGATGAATTTGCATTTGTGGTGGAGGATGATTTGGAGCTTTCGCCGCTGTTTTACAAATTTTTGAAGAAGGCGATCACAATGTACTACTATGGTAAATTGAATTATCACCCTTCCATTTTCGGGATTTCTCTCCAGCGCCCTCGGTTTGTTGCAGGTCTGCTCTCTCTCTGTCACTGGTACAGTATGCACACCAGCAGGAGCTGTTGTTCAGTTAGTTTGAAAATTTGAACTTAAATTTGGCAACCTGAATTTTAATTAGTTTGGAAAACTGTTAAATTTTCTTAAACAAATAAGCCAATTGAATCTTGTATTATTCATTTTGGTGGCAAGCAGTTTTGAGTGCTAAATGAACTACAGTAAGATATCATTACATTACATAGCTACAATAAGACATATTATGTGAATTTTTTCTAGGGTAATGTAGTATTCACTAGTTTTCTCTGGTTATTATTCTCCATTTACTAACTGGATTTCTATATTTGAAAACTGCAAACTGAATAAAAAGAAAAAAAGACGAAAGGTTTTGAAAAATGAACTGAAGACAACAACTATCTGGGTAACAGTAGAAATTTTAAGCCATTTTTCCTGGCCATTGTTTGCATGAACAGGAAAGCATGGGAACAAAATTGAGCTGGATACTGACACACGACTTATCTTGTACCAGATGGTCGGTACATGGGGTCAACTTTTGTTTCCTAAACCATGGAAGGAGTTCAGGTTATGGTACAATGATCACAAGGCAAAGGATATTAAACCACTTCTTCAAGGCATGGTAATCACTTTTTTTTTTTCAAAATGCATTAGTAACCCTTTTTGTTTGTAATGGGTTTAACTGGGCTCAAATGAGGGCTTGAATTGATTAAATTTGCTGGGATAACTCCACAGTTGAGGACACCACTACTCTGATGATTTGGTATCAAATGAGCTGTGATTGTCATACTTTGTTTACACTAATTAACTTTACTTTCAAATGGCATTTTTAAACTTGTGATCATTGCATAAGCACTGATGCATCTGAAATATTGCAGATAGATCCTAAGAATTAGCTTAGTATAATTGATACTTAGATCTCCATTAAATATTGATAATCTTGCCTCAAGCTTGTGTATACTCCTTTTTCTCTATGTGCAAATTAAACTGAAATATAGCAAAGTGAACTTAAATGGTGGCTTTCAAGTTTGCTTGAACTTCTTGTGAATATATTAGATGAGTATATCTAAAAGGAGGGATCACTTGACAATTCTTTAATTTGACAGTCCAACATTATAGGCGTGATTTTATATTATCCATATATCATGTCTATAAAATATGATTAAATTTTATGTATGTTTCAATGTACATCAAGTGACTGAAATTTTTAATGGTCAAGATTGTCAAAATAACCATTGTCAGATTCATTAAAAAAATTCATCATCAGGTTTGTCAAAATAATCATTGTCAAGTGATCCCTCTTCATATCTAATATAGTACTTTTTATATCTTTATTTGAACAAACCTTGCTTTAACAGTTGATTATTATTTGCAAATTGCCTAAAAATGGAAATTGTTAGTTTGAAGCTATTTTGAATTAAATGTTGGGTATGGTTTGGAAAATAAATAGATATCTAGACCTAAAGTATATTTTCTTATATATAGGTAACAACTGGATGGTACAAGAAGATGGGTGAGAGAATTTGGACGCCATGGTTTATAAAATTCATACACTCTAGAGGTTATTTCAACATATATACTAACTTTGGGAGAGAGAGAGCATTGAGCGTCTCACACAGGGATGCAGGTGTGAATTACGGGAGAAATGCAGGCCCCGATTCTGTTTTAATCATGCAAAAACCAACTGATTTTGAATTGTATGAGATGAGGCCTTTAGGCACTCTGAGGTGGTACAATTTCTGCTTCAAAGAAGTCTTTCCTGGTAGAATTGTTAACGGGTTAAATCAACTTGAAAATGTGTTAAAGATAGTGCAAAATGACAAAACTGTGACGCTGGTTAGCTTGTATGGAACTCGGGAATTACTGGTGAGAAATTTGATTTGCCATTTCGAGAATGTTGGTTTGCGGAACTATTTTTTTCTGGGAGATGATTTGGAACTTCTGAGTGATCTTGCGAGAAGAGGCCATCCTGTGATCTATGGGAATCATTTGTTATATGGTGAAATCAGCGGTACCGACTTTGCAAAGCAGACAGTGGTTAAAGGAAATTTGATAAGAAGATTTTTGGAATTGGGATATAATATTTGGTTAATGGATGGAAACATGGCACCAGTAACCAATGCGCTTCCTGAACTGTCACATCTGTCTTTGGAATTTCTCGCAAGAGATGATGTGGAGTTGATGTTTCTGAGGAATTCTTTAAGTACTAGAAATGTTTGGAATGATCTTTTTGTTTCAAAATTGGCTGAGAAAAGCAGCAAAAGTTCAGAAAAAGAAAATTTTGTAAATCTTATTAGCAAAGCCTTAGAAAAGAGTCATCTAAAGATGGGTACATTAGATGAATGGATTGTACTTGTCAATTTAGGAAAGTATAACAAAGATAGTACTGTAAAGGGTAGAGATACTGTGGTTTACTGGTCAGGATTATCTCCAGTTGAGAGAGAGTTAGAAAATGTTTCATTGTGGTTAATTGATGAAGATAACTCGTGCAATGCGGTAATTTGTCAACCACCGTCAAAACTGAAGTGAATTATCATTAATTTTTCATTTTTCTTTTCCAGGTTTTACTGATTTTCTTAGGCCTTTTGTTATGCTGATAATTTTTGTTTTGTTTATTAGCATCTTGACAGAAATTTTGTATAAAATCTTTAGTTCATTTAGCAGGGAATATTTTTTTGGGTATCAGTTGTAAATTATATACTGCAAGTAATTGTTGAGATTAATGAGGGATATTGGTAATATTGATCAATTAGTTACTAATGAAGGCTCCGGATTACTGTGTTTGTACCCCTTGCTGTATGACTATCTGATTCATTTGGTGCAGGGAGCTGTGTGTGTGTGTGCGTGAACACGTGTGTGCGTGTAACTCTGCATGGTGTGTGTGCAAGGTTGTGTGCGTGTTGGGAGCAAGTGCATACATTAGTAGGATACTAGAGTCATTGGGACAGTTGGGATGTCAATGTAAGGGCCTGTATATCCCATGGAAAATGACATCTAATTTTCTTAAAATGATGCCCAGAAAGATGAGATTGGAAACAAACAATCCTCTCTCTATCATGAATGAGAACTGCAGTAACAAGATATTTATGTTTCTGTATGGACATTGGTACCAGAGAGTACCAGACTCGAATTTTGTTGGATACCAGCCATGTCAGTTCTTAGCCATATCTTGCTCTGTTGTTTTTTATTGCTTCCATGTGCTCGATTGGGGTTCTGTGCATGACAGCATGTAGTGTTGTCAAATTGAGGTCACATATTTGAATGAGCAAACCAAGAAAATGCACTACAATACATGACAACTCCTTATCAGAATCTCCTTGGTACAGCACCGCTTAACTGGGTGATGATTAAAGTATTCAGACAAATTATGACTAATTATTTTCAAAATCTAGCTTTCTTAGTTTGTTTATCTGTAATTGTCTTTGGTGGGATTCATATTTCCTTTTTTCAGTTAATAGTTCGTAATAGGTTTGAAAGTAGTACATACAAATCAACTGGTATTTGTCAGGTGTGTTGAGAGGTCATTATCTTAATGCGCTTGATATGATATAAGAGAAGTAAAATTTAAGTCTAGTAAGGTAGGTGCACCTGATAACACACATACAATCAAAACTTTCATTTTAGGAGTGACCTCCTGCCTTTTGGATAACGACATGCATAAAATTCCATAAAACTACTTTTAAATTAGGCTCTGTCGTCCCATTTTCTTTCTTTTCAATTAAAAAACTTTCGTATCAAATGAGTGCAATCTTTCTAATTGGCTTGCTGGATAGACATAGACTGCCTGCCTAACAAGGTACACTTGTATAATGCTCTTGTCAAAAGCTTTAATTAAAAGAAAACAAATTCCAATTTAATAGGTCCTGTGACAGAATTATGATCTTTAAATAATTATCTTCCTTCATTCGGATTTCTACTTTGAACCAAGCAGAATAATTAATCAATTTGCCAATTTGGTAAAGCTTTTAACAGAGCAGTATTGGCTTCATTCATACAGCACGAATCATATACAGCGTTGTTTTGATTCTATAGTCCATGCACCGCATGAAGCCAAAAGTACTCCGTTAAAATTGTTACACTGAAATCTTAACTGGCCTCTCCATTGACCTTGCTAACGGAGAGAATGAATATTTGGTTATAACATAATTTGGGTCCCAAATCCCAATAGATAATACCGCACTAATAATTAGTAGACATGATTTAGAGAAGAATTTAATTAATATTGGTTAGTTACATTTTCCAGATAGGAGCCTAGCTGTCTCCAACAGAAAATTGGATTAGAGAAAAATTAATAGCCGCTTTGTCGAACTTGAACCTAGAGGAATAGAGGATGGTACATCTAACAAATGATCATTCCATTCCTCATGTCTCCACTGCAGAGTACAATGCATTGTGCTTTGATAATTTCATATTGCAATTTGCATTTTCAATAATGTATTTTTTGGTCTAACTTGAAGCAGACGTTTATTTATTCTGGAACGACAGTTTGGAAATGGATAAAAAGAACATCTCACAAGAAACAGAAAATTGTGCCAACCGGCTTCCAGCCGAGTTAAAAAAGAGTATAATTGGTAAAAATAAATATACAAGTTGGTTCAAGTTGAATCAACCATCCAACCTTGCACGTGGCACTCAACTGGCAAAATCACCATTTAGTGTTGAAGAATTTCTATGACGCTGAGTTTTATGACTGATTGTGTTGTCACTTATGATAACGTCTTTCTAAGTCCTTGTATCAATTCCGAAAGAATTAGATCGATATCAAAGATTGGATGAATATACTCTATTTTGCACCCTTATGCTTATTTTTATAACTACTTGGTGTCGGACATTTTTTCATATTACGTCATCCTCTCTCCTAAGCATGCAAAACCTTAAGGTGTGTTAATTTCGTATATCGTCCATATATTTTAAAAATAACATTTTTCATTATTACAATATTGATTCACATGTTGACACATACTCTAAACAACATTTTTCATGTGCAATCATGTAGTATTTGGTTTAATTTTTGTTATAAGTTATTTATCATATTTGTATTAATTTCTATATTCAATCAAAATAACAACATTTTTATTATTTAATGACACTGCCACAGACGATCTAATGAAAGGTCATTGTCTCTGTATATCTGGCGGTCTAGCCACGCTGCCACTCCGAGTCCAAGGTCTGAGCTTCTGTAGTCTGTACAGTGATCACTTGACAGGCATGTGCCCAACACATGGGCTTAATTATCACTTTAAAATTTAATTTGTTCTAAAAATTATAAGGATAAATTTCGCTGGAGGTCACTAAATTTTGTCCTTTGTCACGAATTGGTCATTCAATTTTGATTTGTCTCTCCATAGCCACTGAATTTTTATTTTGTCCCAATCAAGTCACCCTATAACTTTTCCATCCAAAATATTAAGGGAATGTACTTTTCCGTTAGTATTTTGGACGAAATGAGCATATTCCGTTAAATTTTTGGACGGAATGAGCATATTCCGTTATAATTTGAATGGAAAAGTTATAGGGTGACTCGATTGAGACAAAATAAAAGTTCATTGGCTATGGAGGAACAAATCAAAATTGAGTGATCAATTCGTGACAAAGGACAAAGTTTAGTAAACTCCAGCGAAATTTACCCAAAATATAATACGGTACAGATAATGAAGCGAGCACTTGTTGAATTGAATCAATGACTTTATTGAATTTTGTAATTATTAAGTACCATAAGCCAAATCTGGAATGATTGTATTGTACCAAAACTAAGTAGATCAGGAATCAGAGATGCCTGAATTACAAATCAAGCAAAGCAAAGCCAAGTTAAGATAAGATGAGCATTCTTTTGGTTTGCCAGCTTTAATAAAACCGGAAAGTTCAGATCCGCTATCTGATTTGAGTTGCAAAAGTGTTCGGTTCACAATTTAAAGATAACAATAGCAAAGCAAAATGACATGTCAGGTGATGTTGAGATTTCAATGAATTTACATCTTAATTTTGGAAATTTACTTGCATCATCAATATTGCCCATCCTGTTGAAATAGTTATAAAAATGCATACTAGAGACTTTATATAATTATTATGATGTTACAAAAAATCTCTTGAGCTGGCTAAACTATCATATAATGAGACAAAATTTTCAGAATAAGCCATAATTTTTATGATTATTTTAAACGCAAGTATATTTTGTATTTTTGTCTGAAAAAAGAAAAATATATTTTGAAAATAACTTTGGATGAGAAGTGTGTTTCTTCTGACCTTCTACTCTAGCTCCTGAGTCCTGATACAACAATTAAACTAAAACGACAAGGAATCTCACATGAAAAATATTGGCAATTCCAAGCTGTAAAAAGGAAGTGATAATAAATTAAATGGGTTGCAAATTGACGAAAGAGCAAGAAGATGTGGGTGGTAGGGTGGCTAATCAGAGAAGTCACATGGGAGAAGTGAGAAGAGAGGGGAGCAGTAGAAATGTAGCACATCTCATCTCATCTCATCTCATGTGACTGTGCGGCTAAAGTTGTTGGTTGCTTGCACCTTATTTTTATTCTATGTTTTTCTTCCTTTTTGTTCCTTTCTCGTGTTGTTTTTCTTGCAATGGAGCTCCATAGCTGATCTACTGATGGACACTGTACAAGCCTGGACCCACCACTATCATGCAAACAACAATTGTTCGTGGGGCTGACAAATCACTCCTCAGATTCATCCCACAAATGTCTCCGAATTAAGATTGTTTGCAAAGCTTTTGATGAGTTGATAATTATTTAAATACTTGTTGAATTTATTTGTTAATGAATTATTATTCTGATACGGAGACCATTAAAAATCAATTTACTGAAAGATAATAAAGAAAAGAAATATATATATATATATATAAAGAAATATGTTGTAGATATAAAACAACTCCTAATCTTAGTGGTAGATTAATAGATTATCCATATATAAAGAATTGAGATTGAAATAATCTCGTGCATATATATGCATAAACAAATTTACCAACAAAGACCCTCCTCTAATTACAATGAAATTATTCATTGGTCATAAGTCCTAACTATATTTCTTTCTTTCAGTCTAAATTGAAAGATCTATATTCATGCTAACCTCTATTATTAAAATTATGCGACACGGCAATATTTATAATCAAAGATGGAGGCAAAGTTATAATTACAATATTACAAGGTTGAATGATTATTTTACAATGGAGGCCTAAGAATATTTTTAATTGAAAAATCATAAGAGTTAAAAGAAAATATAATTTATCAATCTATAAGGAGGGTTTGGCCTCCGCATGTCCCTCTTTTCTCCATCCTGCGTTATAGTTCAGTAAAGCCTGTATACTTATTTAACTTTTAAGAGCATAATTTTGTAATCTCGTTTTGAGAATAATTTTGTAATCTGCGTTTTTTTTTTTTTAAAAATTTAAATCCAGCTTTTATGCCACATTTGGTTCTATATGAAATGATGACTCTAGCATACATCCTGCTTTTATGGTACATTTGGTTGGCATTTTAAAATTATTGTTTCCAACTCAAAATTAAAATTATAGATGTTTCTTTCATTATTTATACAAAGTATGCATCAATTTTGAGTCAATTGAAAATTTTATTAGTCATCCATAACATAAAAATTATAATTATTTTGTGAAAGAGTATATGAATTTTTAAATTAGTCTAAATTTGATATATGTCATATTTTTTTTTTAAGATGTCAGATGATATATTATAAAAATTGTAATTATTCTTATAAAAATACATTGTTCAAAAACGGTGGCTACAGGGCTATTCATTTAAGCATTTTTTTATTTTACCATCTTAAAAAAAAAGTTAAATCAAATAACTACGAATTCTAAAGATATAAATAGTGTTTATCGCTTCATAATGAAACGGCTAAAAAAACAACGCTATACTCATATTCTGCCGCTATAGCGCCATAGCTTTCAAGGTCCAAAAATACTATAACACGCTATTTAGAACCCTGATGAATTCTAATAAATTTTATTTTTGACACTGATGCAGTTTCAAGCTGTGAACATAAATTAAGTATCTGCAGTTTATCATGCGGACACATTTTCTTTTGCTCAAAAGTTTGGTTTTTAGTGGCTTGACCAAAAAAACCATTTGAACGGTTTTGGATTGGCCCAAAAAAAATTTGGAGCCCACAAAAATTAAAGAAATGATTTTAATCAAGGAAAAATGAAAGTTGTGGTGACAAAAAAACGCATTTCTTCAGCAGTTTCAAACTATGAACATTCAATTTCTGACTGTAGTTTGAAACTATGGCCGTGTCAAAAAAAAAATTCGAACTAACTTGTGGTTATTTGATTTAACTCTTTTTTTTTTAAATGATAAAATTAAAAATTTCAGGAGGGGTTTGGACTTTGGGGTTCCTTTGGTAATTAATGAATTACTGGGGAGTTTCTTTGGCGATGAATTCCATTCCGAGTAATCTATTTTGGTCGTGGTTATTTGATATAAGTCGGGAGGGGTTTTGGACTTTGGGGTTCCTCTGGTGATGCAAACCATAATTCTCCTTATAAAACTGCTGACAATGACATCCCTGTTCTATTCCCTCTCGACCAAAATACCCCTGGTCTTATCCGAGCAATTACTACAGTCAACGGAATTTAATGCTTCCGTAACCGTACTCGTAAATAGGGGCATTTTTGTCATTCCGAATATAGGGGCATTTACGTCATTTTGACAAAAGTTCAAAATTCGAGACGACTATTCCCTAAACAGACATCCGCAAACGTACGATCGACTCATCCGACGGTATCCAATCATCGATAGGAAAAAGGAGGGAAATAACGACAGCCGTCCGATCTAGCCTTTTGCCCGTTCACTCTTATATAAATCCCCTCTTGCCTAGGGCTTCTCACTCTATATTGTACTCTCTCTCTCTCTCGAGACCCACTACAGCAGTAAGTTTTCTTAATCTTTATTTTTTATTTTCAATTTTGATGTTGAATCTGGGTTATGGAGACCCAAAGATTACGAGAGAGTATGATTAGTTTGTAGTTTGTAGTGATTCTGTGCGTTAGTTAGGACAATTTTACTATTTTGAGAGAGTATGAGCAGTTTTTGGTGAAAATCGGCGTGTAATTCAGTATTCTTTGGTTCATATAGAAGAAATTTTGTTTTGAACTGTTGCGCCTGTCCGTTTCTTTCTGAATGTTTGAATCACGTTGTAATTTTCTATTTTTAGATATTAGTAAAATTCATTTAGGCAATTGGAATATTTCACAAGTTCTGGAGTTCTTCTTCCCAAGGATTTTTCCCTGTCATTTTGTAGAACACTTGATCTGATCGCCTGGAGGTTAGATTGATTCCGTTTTTTCAAATTCCTTCGATATTGTGAAAGTTCTCCATTATTATGGAATTTCTGTTCTTCGAAATGTTTTCCCTAAATAGTTCTTTTAAAGATGTGTGTTATCTCTCCTTTTTAATTCATGCAGCTGATTATAAATTTAGTCGGTGAATATTCAAATTGTGTATTTATGTTGTCAGTATTTCATATCGTTGATCTACATGCTGCAGTAAAATGCTATTTTTAAAAACCCACCAGTGAAACCCAGTTCTTCTCACCTTCTGTGATGAAGCTTTTTGTCCAGGAATCTCTATGCTTATAACTAATTTATGCTGCCTCTGTACCTTTTTCATTTGATTGTCTAGATTCTGGTTATATTCCCTCTTGCATGAATAATTAAAGTGATCCTGAATACAGCTAAATATTTTACATTGTATCCCTCAAATTTTGCAAACAAATCTTATCAATCACAACCTTAATCTTACATTTTGTTGAACTCTCTCACAACAGGAGAGGAGGCCTAACCAAATATAAACAAAATGAGAGAGATCCTCCATATCCAAGGTGGCCAATGTGGGAACCAAATCGGTGCAAAATTCTGGGAAGTTGTCTGTGATGAGCACGGCATTGACCCCACAGGTCGCTACACTGGCACTTCAGACCTCCAGCTCGAGCGGGTCAATGTTTACTACAATGAGGCCTCCTGTGGCCGGTTTGTGCCACGTGCTGTGCTCATGGACCTTGAGCCCGGCACCATGGACAGTGTGCGGACCGGGCCTTACGGTCAGATCTTCAGGCCTGACAACTTTGTGTTCGGGCAGTCTGGTGCTGGAAACAACTGGGCTAAGGGGCACTACACCGAAGGAGCCGAGCTTATTGATTCAGTTCTAGATGTTGTCAGAAAGGAAGCTGAGAATTGTGACTGTTTACAAGGTCATTTTTTCTTTTTGCAATTTGTTCTCATTATTACACATTATTCAGATCTTGTTCGTCAAGTATGGTCTCTATTATTTATTCTGACTTTGAAAATTGTTATTCTTTAATGAGCAGGTTTTCAGGTCTGTCATTCGCTTGGTGGTGGTACCGGGTCGGGGATGGGAACCCTCCTGATCTCTAAGATCAGAGAGGAGTACCCTGATCGCATGATGCTCACCTTCTCTGTCTTCCCATCTCCTAAGGTCTCTGACACTGTAGTCGAGCCTTACAATGCAACTCTCTCTGTGCACCAGTTGGTCGAGAATGCCGATGAGTGCATGGTTCTCGACAACGAGGCGCTTTATGACATCTGTTTCCGTACTCTCAAGCTCACCACACCCAGCTGTAAGTAATTTCTCATATTATTTTATTAATTAGCAGAATAGATAATTGTTTTAATTGTTGGGTGATGAGAATGGTTTGTCTGTCTTTGGATTCATGCATTTAATTTGGGTTTCTGGAGTTTGTTTAGTTCAGTGAGTGGGACATTACGTCTGTAAATGGAAAATATGATTTATTGTGATTGGGCCGACTATACAGTTGTATTGAAGAGGTAAATGGGTCCTGTCAGGTTGGCCTCTTATATTATAGTAGCAATTATTAGGCATCCACCTACTTGTCTCCCTTTTGTGCTGTCTTATTTGGCTATTGTTCGGACAAAGTACTTGGTCAATTTAGATCTTCAAGGTTCAACTCAGAACTTGTTTTTGTACTTGGTGCTCACTGCTCACAACTGTGGATGGTAGCATAGGAGTTTGGTTTTTATAGAATAGACAACTCCATAATTATTTTTGCCTTATCCAAAACCTGAAAGGACCTTAGTTTTTGGATCTTTGCTTTTTTGATGTATTTAGTTGGCTCAATCCTATCTGACATAAATTTTAATATTTTTAAGTATTTATATTAGGGACTAAGGTAGGGTTTTCTTTTTTGTGGCATGCCAAGGCTATTAATTGTAGCTATAACATGCCATAAACAACAAAGATATAATATAGTGTAGTTCCTGCTCGCCAAGTCTTGGTATAAAAGAATGCTTACAAAATTCAGACTTGGTTCCTAATATAAATATGTTAGACACTATCACGCAACCACTGCACTATCTTGATTCCTAAGCTAACGATTTTGCACTTCCAATGAACCAGTTGGAGACCTGAACCACCTGATCTCGGCGACCATGAGCGGTGTGACCTGCTGCCTGCGCTTCCCCGGTCAACTCAACTCCGACCTGCGCAAACTCGCAGTCAACCTGATCCCCTTCCCACGTCTCCACTTCTTCATGGTCGGTTTTGCCCCCCTCACCTCCCGTGGGTCCCAGCAATACCGTTCACTAACCGTCCCTGAGCTCACCCAACAAATGTGGGATTCTAAGAACATGATGTGTGCTGCCGATCCCCGCCACGGCCGCTATCTCACCGCCTCAGCCATGTTTAGAGGCAAAATGAGCACAAAGGAGGTTGATGAGCAGATGATCAATGTGCAAAACAAGAACTCATCGTACTTTGTCGAGTGGATTCCCAACAATGTGAAATCTAGCGTGTGTGACATCCCGCCTAGAGGTCTTTCAATGGCCTCGACTTTCATTGGCAACTCGACCTCCATCCAGGAGATGTTCAGGAGAGTCAGTGAGCAGTTCACTGCTATGTTCCGGCGCAAGGCTTTCTTGCACTGGTACACCGGTGAGGGCATGGATGAGATGGAGTTCACTGAGGCCGAGAGCAACATGAACGATCTCGTTTCAGAGTACCAGCAGTACCAGGATGCAACAGCCGATGAGGAAGGTGAGTATGAAGAAGAGGAACCAGAGCCGGAGATGTGAGGATTATTCCAAATTAATGTGCTTTGTGCCGGGGAGAGGTGTTGTATTATGACCTTTTGTACTGCTTTAGGTGTGGTTGTCGTGCTTTGGATCTGAATTGCTCCTCTCTCTCTCTCTCTCTTTCCCATCTTCATTTTTATGCTTGTTATTATCTGGTATGTAAAAGGTTGGCTTTGATATGTAACTTGCATGTGCTGTAATTTGTAGTTCTATTATGGATGACCTTGACTGTTCTGTTGTGTTGAAGCAATTTCTCTTCCTTGATATGTGATCCGATTGTTGGCTATCGTAGTAGTTTGAAATTTAGCATTTATTTGTTTCCAAACTATTTTCCGATGGGAGAGTCGTTCTATAGTAAAAGAAGGCCTAGCAATTTTAGACGGCATGTTTACCAGGATAGAATGCTTGATTTACTAGAATTTATGATTTAATTCAAAAAAATATCTCCAGTGGTCCTCTTTGCATGATATTATATTTTTTGTGTTCACTTGTTCATTATAAAATGACGCAAGAGTAATTCTTCTGCGTGCCTTGTAATTAAATTCAAGAACCTACAAAAGAGAACTGAACAACAAACAAGAGAAAATTAAAAAATATATGTTTTGAATCATAGGAGACATTGAGGCATCAGCGAAGCAGTTTAGTTTTCTAGCCCATGGGCCTATGATCACTTCAAAGGATATTTCAAGCGGGGAAGTTATTTTAGGTCAAATAGAGAAAACTTGTAGTAAAGCCCAAAACCTTGGAAAAAGGAAACAGAATCAAAGCCCATTAATATAACCGGGCTGGATACGGATCAAATATGAAAAATTGATATGATAATTTACAATTAAACGAAAAACATATCAAAATGAGATTAGAATCGGAGCCCATTAATCTGATATATTAATAATATATTAATTCTATCAGGTTAATTTTATTTTGTTTCTGGATGAGGCTTCCAGCTTCCATCAAGAGGCAACAAAAGCATAAACGCAAAGTCGCTTTCGCCGTCCAAGTTGCTTTGTCCTGTGATAGAGACAAAGATAAGCATCTCCACCATTTTGCCAAAAGTCAAAGACATGGCCTATCTGTTATAGCCTTGCCATGAAGAACAGCAATATGTTATAGCCTAAGAAAAGACAAGGGTTATGATGGTTTTTTAGGTTGCCATTGTCCAAGTAGATTTCCAAGCAAGCACTTGATTCCGAAATAATATATTTAAATTTCTTTTATTTTGAGGGATGGGATTTGTTGAATCAATAACCTGAATTTTTTTTAATAATATTTATGAGAGCATCTACATGGGAAATTCCATTCCCATTTTAAATTTTTAGGTGGTAATTTAATTTGCAATATCAAATTTCAATGATGTATGATAATTTGATAAATAAAAGATTTTTTTTCATGAAATTGTTTTCAAAACGTTATGTTGGCAAAAATATTTATTTATATTCACTATCTATTTCTAAATTAATTTCTGAGATGTATGAGAATTTTTTTTTCAATTTATGAATGCTAAGCAATTAAAATTAATTGCACGAGTACAATGCTTTTGAAATTAACTTTATATTAAAATTTCATTGTAATTCCATGAATCTCAAAACCTACCTGTCAAAAGTACATTAAAATTTAATGCTAGGCAGCAACTGCCAGGGGTCTTTTCAAAAGTACATTAAAATTTAAGCATAATTTGATGTACATTAATGCTTTCGAGGGATTTCCAATATAAAATTGATTGAGATTTTTTAGAAATTTGTAAAGAAAATAAGCGCACTTATTATATCAAGGAAACAATATTTTGGTAGTTGCATTTATCAACTCAACAACATAAGCAGAGAGTTAATAGTGAACACAAGTAGAGAGTTCAAATAGTAGTAATGTTGTCCACTGTGAGAATTAAAGCAAACTTTTGTTCTTACCTTGTATTTGTCAGCAAAATTCCAAATCAAAAACAGTTACTAATAAAGGAAGGGATAGCAGGGAGCCAGGGAGGGGGGTGGGGGGGTATTCCTGTCATAATCCTGTACCAAATTAAATTAAATATGGGGGAGATCACAGATCAGAGATGTTATCCAACAAACCCACAACCAACAGAGCAATCTTGACCTACCAGTGCCTCGCAACTATGCTAATTTCTTCCCTCATTATATTTTTGACAGGTGCATGGCACCAACCGAATTGCCAGGGAAAATGAATCCATGGATAATCACAAAGGCACCCCTCAAATAAACCTTCAGAAATTATGTCCTGTGAATTCTTGCATTTATACCCTTGTCAATACATTCTTCTTCTACATGTTTTTTTTTTACAAATCTGATGAAAAAAAAAAATTCTTTAATTTTTTCGAACATGATCATAATTAGCTAAATCAATAAAAACTAAATTACAGCACACTATAAGCTATATCTTTTACACTACTCATAACACATTCTTTTACCCTCACCAATCTACCGTCTAAATTCTACAAAATTATCCAATGCAAGGTCGGCAGTGAAAATTAAACTTTTAATCATATCCTAATTAAGATTATTAATCTTAGCATTGCTAAATTAAGTTCGTTGTTTGGTTAATACACTTACATTACAAGACAATGAAACAGATAAAATATAATTAATTAAGCTTTGTGGAGTGTTGATAAATTTTGAACTTTCTAAGGTTCTGCGTGCAATTGAAAAATATAGCGGTCCAGCTGGCAGGACAAAGCTGGTCCACCTTCTCTGCTCTCCATTTCAAAACCATGAAAATTCCTTACCAGTTTAATTACCAGTAAAGATTATAAAGGTATATGTAGGTTCTGGACCTCTCTAGTTATGTAAAAATTGGAGAGGTCAATGTCTGACTTTGACTATTAGCACCAAATTAATTAAATTCAAGTTTTACTTTGCCATAACCACTTACCAAGAACTGTGACTTTAACTGCATCAGCTCTTACATATTAAGAGAAAAAAGATGCTCACCTAAAAAAAAGAAAAAAAGAAAAAATGTTATCTTTTTACATAGCCCTTTTGACTACTTTCTGAGCTTGTCTGAGTATAAGTCCGTGTCAACTCTCACTTCTATGTCGGAAAAATAAAGGAGAGAGAGAGAGATAGAGATAGCTTGTTCCTTGTTGGATGAGGAAGTTCTTCTTACCGAACTAAACTTAATGAGTGAGGCTACTACGGTACTATGCATAGCACGGTTTGGTCCGTGCTCTTAATATTTGAGTTTTTAAAATTCTAACGGTCGATCTGAACCGTTCAACGTGATTATAAAATGAATATGTACTTGCAAACCAAATTTTACATTTTTTTGAATTTGTTTACTATTTTTTTAGATAGGTAGAAAATCACTTGATCTGAAAATTCTGGACCATCCAAAAACAGTGATTTTCTACCTATCTAAAAAAATAGTAAAAAAAATCGAAAAAATGTAAAATTGGTTTACAGGTACATATTCATTTATAATCATATTGAACGGTTTGGATCGCCCGTTAGAATTTTGAAAACTCAAATATTGAGCTCTAGCACGGACCAATCCGTGCTATGCATAGTACCGTAGCCTCACTCAAACTTAATTTAATGATGAATAGTAAGTTTCATTTTATGGATGCTTTGCTTAGTTTCTTATTTTTTTTAGAGTGAGCCTATGGTGCTATGCATAGCACGGATGGCTAGTGTACTACGGCTCAATATGATACTTTTTAAAATTCTAACGGTCGATCCAACCGTTCAATGTGATAACAATATGAATATGTACTTGCAAACTAAATTTTATATTTTTTCGAATTTTTTTACTATTTTTTTAGATAGGTAGAATTTTGATGGTCCAGAATTTTCAGAAAACACTGATTTTTCTACCTATCTAAAAAAATAGTAAAAAAATTTGAAAAAATATAAAATTTAGTTTGCAAGTACATATTCATATGGTTATCACATTGAACGGTTGGATCAACCGTTAGGATTTTAAAAAGTATCATATTGAGCCGTAGTACACTAGCCATCCGTGCTATGCATAGCACCATAGGCTCACTCTTTTTTTTATATATTGAAATATGAGGTCTAATTTTTTTAATTTTAATATTCATAAATGATCTTTATCTAATTTTGGAGCCTGCATATCTTTTGTCACTAAACTAAAAGCTACGCTTAGTGTTTTTTTTTTTTTTACTAAAATTGTCGTGAGGAGCAGTTAGAAGTTAATTGGCTTAGAAAAATTACAAGTTCTTACACTGATGTACATAGTCTTCAATTACACAGAATTTCAGTCTTTTTCACTTGGCTTATTTTTAATTGGGTTTGGTTTGTGATGAATTCCGTGTTCACATGCTTAATTTGAAAGTTGCTATCAGTTTGTGATAAATTCAAAACTATATTGATTGTGTTGGATCTATGAGTCCTTTGAACCACAAAATAAAAATAAAAAAAAAATAGAAAAGCATATCACATCATTGTGTGTATAATGAACAAAATGCCATGTCGGCATGTTCTGCAATAAAAAATTATTATTATATTTTTGCGTTCAAACAATGTCCCCCAATTCCCAAAGGAAAAGGTAAATTGCACAACTCTTCTTTAAAATATTACCTATCTAGTTTCCCTTGTCGGTCTTAAAGTTTTAAATACCATTTGATTTCACAAGCATCCCATCTGTATTTATTTTATTTTGGACCTATCTGCAATCTATACAAATAGGCAGAATTCATGTTAGGTGTTTTGCTTTAATGGGTTCAACTTCTACTTAATTACAATTATAATTGTCAAATTATATGCAAGAACCAATAGCTCAATCTGCTTGGAATTGTTAAAAATAATATATTGCATATCGGCGTTTCTAAGAAACAATTGACTGAAGATTCAAGTTAAAAATTTTGGTAAAAAGTAATTTACTTTTAGTAAAAAAAAAATAATGACGCAATTAAAAGATTCAAGTTAAAAGTTTGAGGATTAAAATGAATATTAAAGAAATTATAAGGACCAACATAACAGATATTTTATGAAGGGAATGGAATATAGGCCACTCTGTAAGAACTCACAGAAAAAAAAAAAAAATATATAAGAGAACAGAAATGGACTCAAAAGTTAAAATTGCCAGCGGCTAATTTGTCTTGTTCATCCACCGTCTCTATCTTTTTAAGCATCTCCTATTTCATTTCCTTTTAAAGTTGCAACAAAATTTGTAATTTTCCAATTTCCATGTAATGAGTTGAGTTGTGAGTTGTGACTGTGAACCCATAAAAAAAGGGGGGGAATTTCATGTATATCCTTCAAATTTTCCGATATTGTATATTTCTTCCAATTAAATTCAAAATATCATATTTATCCTTCTAAATATTGAAAACTCACAAATTTACCCAGTTTTGAAAAGCCAGTTTATATATTTAAAATGATTTTTTTAAAGAAAATGCAATAAATTGAGTACAATTGTGAGTTATTGAAATTTAGAAAGATAAATATTATGATATGAATTTTAAAGAGTAAAGTACATAATTTTGAAAATTTTAAAGAGTATACATGAAATTCTCTCCTAAAAAAATCAAGTGCAAAAAGCATAGAGTTATTAGAGAATCATAAAACACGTTGCGGCAAGATATGAAATTTTCAATTACTTGGGAGCCAAGCTGCCAAGGCCATTTGCTCTCTTGGACAAGTCAAATTCAAGAGTATTTTTATTTGTAAAAAATGACTTTTTTTAATTAATGATTTTAGCGAATATTTTTCAATAATTAGCAGTTACAAATCAACTACAAACTGATATTATAGTAGATTATTAGTTTCGAAAATTTTTAAATTAGAGATTGTCCGACATTCTCACAATTGAAGTTGTAATTATCACGTGAGTTTTGATTATTACTATGTAAGTGAAATAGAGATTCTCGAGACGGAAATGTAGCACAATTAATTTATTAATAGATTTTAATATTTTATTAATATTATAATTTTGCCTCTCATAGATTTTATTAATATTATAATGTCATCTATTTAAAGGAAAATACATAGTGAAGGCATATCAAATCAAATACAAAATTGTGGGTTTCTGTGTGTGAGTGTGTAAATTAAGTTTATACTTGGGACCTACAAAAATTTGTTTCAGCAATAAGTCATGTAATGCCTTTAAGAGCATTAATTTGTTGCTTAAATTTATATTACGCTTGCTTTCACATTTTGTGTAGTAAACTTTATTTTAACCTTTTACCGTTATACTGTAATTATTTCGGAAAATTTTAGCAAAGCAACTGTTGTCTTTCACATGATTCGCTATTAGATGAACTAGTCAAGAATGTCATTAATTTATTTTTCTCTTCCTAATTAAATTATATATGAGTTTGCACTTTACAAAAGTCAAATAGCACTTTTTAACTAATATATAGAGTCTTGGATAATATTTTTTTTAGAGAAAGGGTCATGGATGATATATACTTGTTATACAAGCTTGGTCAACACCATCAATATATATAAGTTTACTTTAAGGTCTATATTTAAAGTTTAAATATATTTTTTTAGTAAAAGTTGGAGATTAAACCACTCAACTATTTTAATATTTTTTCATTCAAATTTCAAATATGCAACCTATTACACATAGGACATTGACTTTACCACTAGATCAAATATTAGTTCTCATTTTAAACAAATTTTAAAGTGGTATATAAGAAATGAAGAATTTATATATGTTTATTTAATATCCATAACTGATTGTTGATACATTTATTAATATGTTTGGAATGTAAAACATGATATAATATTGTTGTCATTTCTTCTGAGCTTGGCTAAGCATATTATTTTTTGTGATGGGTAGATTACTCTAGTTAAGCAACTTAGTAGACTCTGAAATCAGTAGCTGTGATTAATATAAAATCTTTGGACTCTTTTGACAGCTTTTTTTTAAAGTAGAGATGTCAGATGTGTCAATAATGTGTACCACTTCATTAAAAAAAAAATGTAAAGTAGAGATGGACAGAAATTTGTTGAAAGTCACGGGAGACATAATGTTGAACTGTATCAAACAACATTTATGTGTCAATAATGCGTACCACGTCAACATAAATGATTTGAGAATAAAAATGTGTCTAATAATGCCGAAATTTTTAAATGTACCCTTGCTTAAAAAAATAAACCAAAAAACCATGGAACAAAGTTTAAAAATGAAAGGCTATGAATGAAATCGATTAAAATATTTCAATTTTGATGGTGTTGAATATTTTAGGTTTATGTGCCCCGCAGAAATCGATTTTCTGTAAATAAATAAATAAAAAAGAAACCCTGGGTCCGCTCCGGCTTTGTGTGGTTCCATTTCTGGGTCCGCACCGGTATTGTGCGGTCCCCGGTAAATGAGTCCGCACAACACCGATACGGCCATGGTAAATTTAAAATTACTCCAAAACCGTAGTTTTTTTGTTTATTATTTTTGGAACTGTGCTAACTTTAAAAATTTCGGCGAATAATGTGTACCGCTTCAACATAATTGATAACAGAATAAATTATGTTGGAGGTACCTTCAACAAGGAAATGATTTATAAAATAGAGCTAGAATTTCTTTCAAAAAAAAATATGAAATTCGCAGACCCTTTCCTCTCCTTTCTTTTCTCTCTTCCACCCGAGTCTCACTAGGAAATTATGAAAATCAATGATTCGATTCTATTAATTTTTCTCAGTACGATAAATTATGAAAATTATTAAAAGCGAACTAGTTTTCAAGAAGAAAACCAATCAATATTGTTTCCAACAAATTAATTTTTATTTCAAAAATTGAAAAAACTGCTCAAATTGAGGCAGAAAATTAAATTTATTATTATTATTCGGGAAAATAAGGACAGTGATGTTAGCAAAAATATGAATAAAGTTGAAACCGAGATTCACATTGAGTCTCTCAAATGGCCCCCTATTTTTATCTCAGGCACCAGCAGGGATCGATGTCATATACTCATATCTCACCCTTTTATTTTTGTTCTTTAAAGAAAGAGTTTGCCTTTAAATTTTTTGCTTCACTTGAATTTCAAATTAAATGTCTAATTAACTAAAAAGCTAGGACTTCAATGCCCATACTTTTGACGCTCTACCATAGTTATATTAAAAAAAAAAAAATTCTATGTTTGAAATGATGAATCTGAAACGTTGAATCAAGTGAAGTGATGCATTCACGTAAAAGAAAATAACAAATTTGAATTCTTTTGTATGAAGATGGAATGGTGAAAAATTAACGATTATGAATGAACCAGTACATAACCGTTGACCTGACTTTGCAAACATATTTTTTTCTGAATTTTTAGTGAATGTATTATGTTATAATAAAACAAGCTCAACGATTCATATTATATTTTAAAATTTAATTTTTCCATTATTAATGAAAATATTTGTGACCATAATAAGACAATACAGTTACAGATATTGGAAGGGTTAAGTACAAGAAAATTGAAACATGGAAAGCAGGGGCGGATGCAGGATTTTGATCAGGGTAGGGTAAGAAATTATGAATTGGGTTTCGAATTGAATTTAATTGGACCGTATCTTATATAATTTACCAAATTTAATATACAATGGACCAGTTATTTTAATTGGGCTACAAGGTAGGGCAATATCAATTTTCAGGGTAGGGCAAAGACTCAAAATTCAGTCTTTGTAAATTAGTTTTGGATTTTCGGATAGGGCAGTTGCCCTACCCTGTGCTACAGTAGATCCGCCCCTGATGGAAAGGAAATGCAAGAAAAAGGGAAAAATTAAATTAAATTAAAAAATTGTAATTGAGAAAATGAAACTAATTTTGTAGTCTTCGAGTAAATTTTGGGTGGGGGTTTTGGACTTTTGGTGTCAAGAATTTTGTACAAAGTCATATTTAAAGTCGAATTTAAAAATCGTCTGACTTTCATCGAAATTCGTACAAACAATTTAAAAGTAGGAATTATTTAAATTTACTAAGTTTTAAATTTTTTCGCATAAATCACAACATAAATCGTCCAAAATCCCTTGAGTAAAATCCAAATCCAACTTTTTTACGATAAGCACTAAACCTAGACCTATTTATGCGTCTAAAACCACTTTTGAAGCCCTTTTGAAGCCTTTTGTCTTTTTATGGAAATTCGACGCCTTCTGAAAGCATGGTTGCCAAAATAGTACCTACACTAAAACTAGATTCCGGGGCTCAGAAAAGAAAAACACTTTTATCGGGTGTGATCATTCAGAGATAGATCCATTAGCTTTATCTGTGGATAGAGCGGTAAAAACGTGGCTTGCCTGGTCGTGTTGTGACTAATACGTTGTGATTTTAGTCTCGTGTCATGCTGTGTCTTGACCAAGTGAACAGTCACACGTGCCGTGCCGTGCCGTGATCAAAATGTCAAGGGGTGGTCACAACACGCGAATGGTCACTGTACACGAGTCACGTCGTGCCCAAACGTGTCGTGTCTAAACGTGACTGGTCACGTTTGGTTACGTTTAATTATTTTCATAATTTAGGTTAGTTTATTCAAGATTCACTGTTTGATTAAGATTTAACGGTCCTAATTACACGTTACTCGCGTGACCACGTGCCGTGCCAAATTTTCAAAAGATGATCACAGTACGCGACACACAAGTCACGACACATAACAATCCGTGACGAAACATGCTCCGCCGTGCCATTTTTCCCACTTTATATGTGGATACGGAGCTTAGAATTATAGTCTATTTTTAAGGCTTAATCGATAGGCAATTTGTTCTACAATATTTATTTTTATTTTTTATTTCAATTTTAAGCACTATCTACAAGTTACACAAGAATACAAGATAGACCCTCACCACCTGTGTTATTAACACAAGTAGAGCCAGAGTTCCAGATTGAACTAAAGATTATCATCGACAATATTATAATATAAAATATAAAAACATGGGCCTAAATGCCTAATAGTAATAAAATGACGAAATCACAAAATTCCAATTAAACTACATAAATTGGTGCAATTTTTTTTTTCAAAATATATAAAAACACTGAACTAGAAATGTTCTCCATAGGTGTGACTTGGGATTATTTTTTCTGTTATGAGTGGTAAAGCAACATGTCTTTTTTTTTTCCTTTTATAAATTTGTTGTGTCAAATAAAATGAACGGAAGAAGGTGAAATAAAAGGCAAGTGCCTTAGATAGTTTTGTCAATATACATTCGTTATTTTCTGTGTTTTTTGTTGTTTTCTAATATTTTTAAGGCAAAAAAAAATCACAAAAATATATTTGAAATAATAACGATAAATTTTGGATAATATATGAAGAAGTGGGCTGATATTCTAAAACAAGTAATATTTTGAACCTAAATTAAAGTTCGTCCAAGCACCGGTGAGTTAAATGACAATCACTGCCACAATTAAGTTTGTGAAGCTTATACAAGATAAGAAATTAAAGTAATTATTCATAATGTTAACTAACTAAAATAAAATTTATGATAATTACCGATAATTGTCCGAAATTTAAAACGCATTATTTGGGAATCAAATCTTATGTTTACATGTGTGCTGAAAATCCTGCCAATAAGTATATCCGTCCATCTATCAATGATTTAGATTGTCGTAATTAAAGTATGGAAGTAGGTGTGCAAACAGATTGGATAATATCCGACCGTATCCGGGTCTGTATCCGAAAATTAGATACGGATATCCGATATTCAAACATCTATGCGGATACTGTTAACATATTGCTAACCATCGACAACCTAAGGAAGAAATGATGACCTATCACAAATATGTGTATCATGTGTTGCCGTGATGCCAAATCAGCAATTCCACATGACGAGACAGTGCCCATTTGCAGCACATATGTATAGAATGATGGATATTGCGCCACGAATGAGAACAAATCCAATTAAATCCATACTACGGCTAGACAGCAGCAAAAAAGCAAGGGGAACCCTACTAGTGACAATGTTTGTCATTTGGAGAGAAAAATGTGCCCACATCTTCAGAGACACCAACAAAACCTCCAGAAATTGATAGAGGAAGTGGCGGCAATTGCTGCATTGCACCACCGAACCAGCGGGGAGAAGATTGACTCATAAATATAATTTATTTGTTTTCTTTTAGTTAATTTAAACAACTTGTTTTTTCTAGTTTTTCTACAATTTTTTAGCTTATTTTATTTAATTTTTTCTCATTTTAGCTCATGCATGTTTGGCAACTTGTGTTTACTTTTCAGTTTGTAACTACAAAACTTGTGTAACCGCAATTATCAATCCATATGGATACGGATACAATATAATTTTGAATTTGAATTATCCGTATCCGAATAGTAGATATATACCATATATTTTTAATATATACGATAATATTTTAATATATCTACGGACATCTGAGATTCAATCTGTATCCGTACGTATCCGCTAATATCCGATCCATATCCGTATCCGAAAAATAAAAACAGATACGGATATAGTTTTACCACTATCCGATCCGTATATGATCCGTTTGCATCCTATATGAAATAATTGAATTTCGAAAAAATATAATCCAAACTTATTATGAGCTTTGAGATTATATACGAATATATCTGTTTGGCAGGAATTTCGAGATTAGATTCCCATTATTTGACCTCCAAAAATATAATATTTTTTAAAGTTGGAAGGGGTTACTGTCTCTGGGTTGGAAGGCGCATTTAATTTAACCTAAATGGAAAGTTGAACCAAAAGCAGGTGTGAACGCTGGTGTTTGCGTGGCACCTAACTCAACTTGTCATCATCTGGACCGTCAATTAAAGGGTTGGTGATTTTCTAAAGAATTAATCAAGTTGGATATTCAAGATGAATATATCACTTAAAAATCTTTGAACTTCATTGATAAGTAGGTAAAATAAATATAATTTATCTATCGCCTTATGCAATCTGAAATGATGTGTAAAATTCCCAACAGATTCTAATCTTCAACAAATTAAAATATTTTCCTGGTTTTGACAATCCTTACAGGTTGATTTCGTGAGGGATCCTAATAGGATCATATTCATTTGATTTTACATATTATTCTTATCTTGCAACTTAAATAAATAATTGCTTAAAGCATCCATGTGGAATCGGATAAGCTGGGGTCCCAAACTTGTTGCCAAAATGCCAGGTACTCATTCTACAAGGTTCAAGAAATCACCAATCAACAGCATAGCGATCCACTTGTCATCTGTCAATCTTTCATTTTAGAAATATAAAACATAAATTATCGAAAGAGAAATTCATTATTTTCTATAAAATGACGGAATCATTGGTCGGTCCCTTGATTTGGACAATTTACAGACCAACAATCACACAACTTGAAAAATTAAATGGAACAAATCAATGATTTTGTCTGTTTAATTTCGTACTAATTTAGAGAGTCCGATTTTGACATATCAATTTACGGACCGGGTTAATGGTCCGGTCTCTATAGTATCTGAAATTTTTGTAATATGGTTTCCAACAATTTATGAAAATCATTGATTTAATTCCTATAAATACTCAAAAGGGATTGATCTTTGGTTCGGTTCCTTTCATGCGATGAAAAAAATAATTTATTTATTTATTCTTGAATAATTTAATTTTTTTATTTCTAATAATTGAAAATTTTGGGAGCTGTCGCTATTCATTTTCTTTTTATTTGCGGATAGGAAAATGAACATATTCCTCACATTTGCATAATTGCATCTGACGCAAGATTTATTCCGGATATTGGTAAATAATATTCAACCAATGAAAAGACACTTGATTGCTAAAAAATTGAAGAAAAAAAAATCCTTAATAAAATATTTGCTTTTTAGATTTTTATACAAATTCTGGTTAAATTTCTGCGTCTGCGAAAGTTTTCGAAAAAAAGAACATCAAACTTTTATGAGCAAGTTTTTTAAGGTTTAACTCGTCAAAATAATTTTGTGAATTTAATGTCAAAATTTATCATACCAAATTAAATAATGTATTTTAGGGCGGAACTAAAAATTGAAATAGGACAAGAGGAGGATAGATTAATAGGTGTTATGTTATTTTATTTCTTGAGAATTTAATAATAATATTTTTTTGTAAAATATAAAATTG
>JAJGRW010000286.1:440329-506601 GCA_025461045.1 Carex parvula | reverse complement strand
AATCGATAGGCAATTTGTTCTACAATATTTATTTTTATTTTTATTTCAATTTTAAGCACTATCCAAGTTACACAAGAATACAAGATAGACCTCACACTTGTGTATTAACATAAAGAGAGCCAGAGTTTCAGATGAACTAAAGATTCATCCGACAATATTATAACAAAATATAAAAACAGGGCCTAAATGCCTAATAGTAATAAAAGACGAAATCACAAAATTCCAATTAAACTACATAAATTGGTGCAATTTTTTTTTCAAATATATAAAAACACTGAACTAGAAATGTTCTCCATAGGTGTTGACTTGGGATTATTTTTGTCTGTTATGAGTGGTAACGCAACATGGTCTTTTTTTTTTTCCTTTTATAACTTTGTGTGTGTCAAATATAAAATGAACGGAAGAAGGTGAAATAAAAAGGCAAGTGCCTTAGAGTAGTTTTGATCAAATACATTCGTTATTTTCTGTGTTTTTTTTGTTGTTTCTACAATATGTTATGATTATGATATAATAAGCTTTATTTTAAGGCAAACAAACAACATCACAAAAAATATATTTGAAATAATAACGATAATTTTGGTAATATATGAAGCAGTGGGCTGATATTCTAAAGAGTAATATTTTGAACCTAAATTAAAGTTCGTCCAAGCACCGGTGAGTTAAATGACAATCACTGCCCAACATTAAGTTGTGACAGCGTATACAAGCTAAGAAATTTAAGTAATTATTCATAATGTTGACTATACTAAAATAAAATTTATGATAATTACGATAATTGTTCGAAAATTTAAACGCATTATTTGGGAATCAAATCTTCTGTTTACATGTATGCTGACAAATCCTGCCAATAATGTATCGACCATCTATCAATGATTTAGATTGTCGTAATTAAAGTATGGAAGCTACGGGTGCAAGCGGATTGGATAATATCCGACGTATTGAGTCTGTATCCGAAAATTAAATACGGATATCCGATATACGACATCCATGTGGTTACGTTCATGCCGGTTACGGTTTACACATATTGCTAACCATCGACAACCCTAAGGAAGAAAGGATGGCCTATCACAAATATGTGTATCATGTGTTGCTTGTGATGCCAAATCAGCGATCCACATGACGGGACAGTGGCCATTTGCAGCACATATGTATAGAATGATGGATATTGCGCCACGAACGAGAACAAATCCAATTAAGTCCATACTATGGACGCAACAAAAAAAGCAAGGGGAACCCATAGTGACAATGTTTGTTATTTGGAGAGAAGATTTATCCGCATCTCAGAGACACCAACAAAACTCCTAGGAATTGATAGAGGAAGTGGCGCAATGCTGATTGCACCACCGAACCAGGGGAGAAGATGACTCATAAATATAATTATTTTGTCTTCTTTTAGTTAATTTACACAACTTGTTTTTTCTAGTTTTTCTTCAATTTTTTAGCTTATTTATTTAATTTTTTCTCATTTTAGTCAAGCATGTTTGGCAAACTTGTGTTTACTTTTCAGTTTGCAACTATAAAACTTTTGTAACCGCAATTATCAATCGATGCGGATACGGATACAGATATAATTTTGAATTTTAATTATCCGTATTCAAATAGTAGATTATATTATATATTTTAATATATATTATGATAATATTATGTATATATCTACGGGCATCTGAGATCTAATCCGTATCCGCAATATCCGATCTGTATCCGTATCCGAAAACTAAAAACAATACGGATATAGTTTTATCATTATCTGATTCATATCCGATCTGTTTGCACCCCTACATGAAAAAATTGAATTTCGAAAAAGTACAATTCATATTTTAATTATGACCATTCAGATCATACATGAATATATATGTTTGGCAGGAATTTCGAGATTAGATTCCCATTATTTGACCTCCAAAAAATATAATATTTTTTTAAGTTGGAGGGGTTACTTCTCTGGGTTGGAAGGCGCATTTAATTTAACCTGAATGGAAAGTTGAACCAAAGCAGGTGTGAACGCTGGTGTTTGCGTGGCACCTAACTCAACTTGTCATCATCTGGACCGTCCATTAAAGGGTTGTTGATTTTCTAAAGAATTAATCAATTTGGATATTCAAGATGAATAATCACTTAAAAATCTTTGAACTTCATTGATAAGTAGGTAAAATAAATATAATTTATCTATCGCCTTTATGCAATCTGAAATGATGTGTAAAATTCCCAACAGATTCTAATCTTCAACAAATTAAAATATTTTCCTGGTTTTGACCAATCCTTACAGATTTGATTTCGTGAGGGAATCTTAGTAGGATCATATTCATTTGATTTTTACATATTATTCTTATCTTGCAACTTAAATAAATAATTGCTTAAAGCATCCATGTGGAATCGGATAAGCGTGGGTCCCAAACTTGTTGCCAAAATGCCAGGTACCTCATTCCACAACTTCAAGAAATCACTAATCAACAGGATAGCGATCCACTTGTCATCTGTCGAATTTTTTCATTTTTAGAAATATAAAACATAAATTATCGAAAGAAAAACTAATTATTTTCTATAAAATGGATCGAATCATTAGTTCGGTCCCTTTGATTTGGACAATTTACAGACCAACAATCACACAACTTGAAAAATTAAATGGAACAAATCAATGGTTTGGTCTTTTTAATTTCTACGAATTTAGAGGAGTCCGATTTTGACATGCTCTAAACGGACCGGGTTAATGGTCCGGTCTCTACAGTATCTGAATTTTTTGTAATATGGTTTCCAACAATTTATGAAAATCATTGATTTAATTCCTATAAATACTCAAAAGGGATTGATCTTTGGTTCGGTTCCTTTCATGCGATGAAAAAAATAATTTAATTTTTATATTTCTAATATTGAAAATTTTGGGAGCTGTTGCTATTCATTTTCTTTTTATTTGCGGATAGGAAAATGAACATATTCCTCACATTTGCAAGATTTATTCCGGATATTGGTAAATAATATTCAACCAATGAAAAGACACTTGATTGCTAAAAAAGTGAAAAAAAAAAATCCTTAATAAAATATTTGCTTTTTAGATTTTTATACAAATTCTGGTTAAATTTCTGCTTCTGCGAAAGTTTTCGAAAAAAAGAACATCAAACTTTTATGAGCAAGTTTTTTAAGGTTTAACTCGTCAAAATAATTTTGTGAATTTAATGTCAAAATTTATCATACCAAATTAAATAATGTATTTTAGGGCGGAACTAAAAATTGAAATAGGACAAGAGGAGGATAGATTAATAGGTGTTATGTAATTTTATTTCTTGAGAATTTAATAATAATATTTTTTGTAAAATATAAAAATTGAAAGAACAAAATGTAAATTTTCAATTCATAGATGACTTAGCCCCTTTCACTTGTGCTTAGTTCCTCCCATAACGTATTCAAAACGATGTACATAATAAGTGATGCATTCATGTGCCGAATTTGTAAATATTTGAGCCTATTTAGTATAAAATAAAGTTATAAAAATATTAAAAAAAAAAGGTAAATGCGTTAATAAACTTCTAAACAGTCAATTTTTTTGTAAAGGCACGACTGTATACTAAAATTATTCGAAAATTAACAATTTTATAATGTAAATACATCACCTAGCTCCATTTGAGTCAGTTTGAATTCATTGTTGAAAGTTGGTTCGTAATATTATATGACAACTTGAGGTCCCAGACAATTTTCTCAAATAAATTCAAAATGTTGAAATTTTAAAAAATATTGTCCAGTAATACTAAAATAAGTTAATATATTTTTAAATGAGAAGGGTTCAAATGCCTTTATTTTATGTGTCTCCACTATGTCTTTATTTTTAAAACGTTAATAACTCAAATTTAAATCATAAACGTAATAAAATCGTTAGATGTGATATATGTTATTTTCTCTATGTACTCATAAAAAATTATCATATTTTGATTTGTTTTTATGTGAATTAATAAGTTGAAAAATCAACGTCTATAAATTATTCACATTAATACGTTCTTACAAGCTCTTGATGAGTGATGACAACCAAAATAAAGTTGAAATGTCTTAATTTTTACACTTGCATAGATAAAATGATGTAGATCATACCTAACGGTTTTATTTTGACTTTTAACTTTTAAATTTTGAGTTATTAAAGTTTTTAAAATTGGAGGCACAAAAATGAAGACATTTGAACCCCTCTTTTTAAATATTATTTCATAATTAATACATTAAGAACATAATTTGTCAAATTAATTATATATGTTTTTATTAGTCATAACATTAGACAGTGATCTCTTTACCGAGGCTTATCATGTATTAACTATGTACGCATAATTTTTTTGGTCTGGCAGGTGTACACATGAAATTGCTACCGAGGAATAACATTATAGTGGCACTTAAATTCTGACAAGTCAATTTCGGATATATTCACTTGCAAGAACCCGGTTCTTAACACCGTATCTTTTTCATTCTCTGTTTTTTTTTTTCCTTTTTCAAAACCATATCTTTCATATCTATATTTCTAATGTTTAAACAATCGATCATAACTATTAAACATGTTTTTATGTGAAAATGTACTCGAAAATCAAATTATATATATATTTTTTTAATATTTTTCAAAATAAATACAAAATCATTGTTTTCGGATAACTTTAAATTTCAAAAATTATATAATTTTCTACCTATCTAAACAAAAATATAAAATTTAATCTCAAAGTACATTATTATATAAATATTATGTTTAACTCAGCTGTTGGAATTTTGAAAACAAAAATATAAATCTATAGCACAAATTGATCCGTAATACATATTAACATATCCTCATTCCTAATTTAAATATTTTAATGCATTTAATTGAAATTATATCTGTATAATCGGCACTATTAATTAAAATATAAATCCATAGAAGGATGTCGGCTTTGTTAGAATCTGTCCTTTTAGAACCAAATCCTGAAGAGGAAAGCTGTTGTGGCGCACAATAGAAAAGGCTAAAAGAGATTCCAAAATAGTAAAAGAGTAATAAAGTGGATTTTAATAGAATTGATAAAGATGTCACACTACCACAAATCCACAATCCAAGAGGAATGGTCAAAGAAAGAGGCTGGACCTACCTTTTGCAAAACAAAACAAATGCCCCAAATACATGGTTACAGGTCTTCTGTGGCCCTTGCCTGAGATATTATTTCTGCAACTATTATATCATGATCTGAAATGTTTTTTTTATTTTTTTAATTAAGATGGTGCAAAGTGTTAATTTGTTGGTTCTTAGAAAATGTGTTGTAACAAAAGAAAGCCGTTGATAGACTTTATTTTTTGGGTATATGTTGTATTAATTGTTTTTTACCCTCCATATTTTTGTTTCAATTGTTTATAGTTTGACAATATTTTTTATTTGTATTTTATTTTGTGTTTTTATCTAACAATATTATGTAAATCTTGTGTGTGCGATAAGTTTTAATAAAAATAAAATTTAAAATTAATTATTCAAGCAATAATGTACCAATGTGAATATAGATGTCTAGTTTGTCAGTCTTAAACTAAGAAATATAAAATTTATCCTGAAACTGAATCAATTGAATTTGTTTATTTAGATATCTAATGATATTGTAAGATCCTCCTATGATTGGATTTTACCAAATTTTCTTATCATTTTTTAAAGTTAAACTTTTCTTAAGATGAACTTATAAAACAATAATAAGAAGATCCTAAGACTATGAGAATTATGAAAATAATATATGCATAAGTATTTCGTTAGTAATCATTTTAATCAAACATTACTATTTTATTGATTTTTGTATCTGTTAAACAACACAATTGTCAACATACCAGCATCAAACTCGTTGAAGGTTTGGATGGCCACAGAATATCCTTACTCGAAAGGAAAGGCCTTAAATGGAAGGGAAGGTGGTAGATTGGAGTTAGGAAGGGAGAAGGTGGGACCCGTTTCTCTCATGCTCTAACCCACCTACTCCCAAGTCCCAAGTCCTGTGCTACAATTCCAAGTGTATAACTATAACCTCATTGGCGTCATTGAATCAGCCATGTAGCCAACCGTGTAATGAGCTTCTGACTATTAAAAACTAAACTGTTTCTTTAGTATTGAAGTGTTATTTCAGAACTTAGCGTGTGTATACCCAAAATGATATTTCAATGCTCTGAAGGGATAACCTACAGGCTGTAGTGATCCTATATTACTACTTGGTAAAATAAATAAAATGTATTTTATATTTCTATACTATTGTATATAAAAGGCTGGATCCTAGCCTGTTGTGTATTGGATAGTAGTGACCGTGACCCAAGAACAGTACGGGGTTTTTATTTAATTGCAAATAGCAATTAGTTATACACTTATACTTGTGTTTTGTGTTGTTTCTTTCTTGCTCTTAATTAAATAAAAGAAATGTGGTCGCTTCCGCTTGTTTGGTTGACAAGATACAGATACTAGAGTCTTGAAATGTTGGTCGGAGAGGCGGTGAAGTCAAATATGACCTAGCTAGTTTAATGCCAGTACAATTTGACTAAGACCTCTTCCCCTGTTTCAAATATCTAGTACAATTTCAATTTTTATATGTTTAAATTGATGAAAATTTTGAAAAATTAGAATCTGCTATTGAATATGCGGTACATGCTCTTGGGCATGCAATCCTCTATTGTGCACAAGTATGTGCTTGTGCATTTTGAAATATTTATTGTATAAGCTGATGTTTTAAACTTTCAATTCATAATTCAATTTATACACAAAAAGACTTGATACACAACCTCTTCATGTCACATTTTTTTTTGGGTGAAAATGCAGCAAGTGCAAAGCAAGCTACTAAAGTCACAGAGCTTTTAAATCCGTATTGTATTAATCAAGATGAGGGATGAGTAACATTTTTTTTTTCTTTTTGTTAATTTATCAAATAAAGATACGGGTAAGAATAAAATTTATTAACTTACTAGATAACGATATGGATAAAATATATTTCGTACCTGTTACAACAGAGTAATGATGAACAAAAATCATGTATAACCAATTTCTTTGGATGCACATTTAATTTTATAATATTTATTATTATGACAAAACTAATAATTACAACATGTAATGTAATTTTATAAATATTATTAAGAATTCTTTTGGATAGCAGTTATTATTTTTTTACATTAATGATACTATGTAAATAATGTGTTCAGAGTTATATATTCATTTGTTTTGTTATATTTTGGGGTTAGATTATATAAAATATTATTTTATAATTATTCATTATTCGTACATTACTCATTACTCTTAACGAATAAAAATAAAATATAAATGATACTATTGATAAACATACAAGGATAAAATACGGTTACTATAATGTATCGAGTAAAAGAATTAATATATTGTAAGGATGGAATGTTCGTATTAATATCACAATTGATATTATGATATATATAAGGTTAATAATTAAATTATTCAAAATTAACAGTACAATTACTAGATTATCACTTCCACTTGACAAGTCGATACCTAGGTTGGTATATACCTAATACTTGTATAAACTATTATTGACACTTCAGAATACAAGATTATCATTTTAATCATTCCCAGGAAACACTTCAATTAGCACTACATTTGACTATTATCAAATAAGACACCTAATGCATTAACACCTTACACCTACTCAACTAGCCTTAGAAATGTTCCCAACTGTTAACAACCCCTGAAATTTAATAAGCACTTTCCCCCTAGAGGAATTAATATGAACTCGGTCAAAATTGACCAAATACATGTGTTATTATTACTTCATGAACCATCCAGCATTTTGCCAAAAAATGACAATTCTAATGATATGAAACACAGAAGTTTTAAAACTAGAAAAAAAATGAGCTTTTCTTTTTTTATAAATTATTGGCATCTTACAAAAAGGCTAAACAAAGGTTTATCTCTGCAACTTTGAATGTCAGCCTCACTCATCAACAATGCACCGCCATAGAATTCTTTAGAATTCACAAACATAGCATAAACAAGAAAAACATTCACAATCCACATATTCAGTTTCAGCAAATTTAACTGAACTGAAAAGAGGAGCACGGCACATGGCCATTTTGAGTGAGCGATCAAGGAGGTAACCAACGAAAGCAATCCTCCATGGTTTAATTTACGTCTCGAGTCAGAAAATTCAATCAAAAAAAGCAAATTAAAATTTCCTAATGTCGAGCAGCCCAACTCCTTATTCCATTCTTCGGTTTCGGATGATTATGAAACCGGTTTTGAGGTGCCACTTTGGGTTTGGGTATCTCATTCTCACCGAGCATCTGAACAGTTCTTTGCTTTTTGGCTGCGCAACGAATCAAATATCAAAAACCAAGTACGACAACCAAATTGCAAAATAAAAAAACAGATGCGTACCAACTCAAAAACTGATAAATTAACATCAGGTGAACATAAAAATTTACCATTTTGGGCTTGTTGGTATCCTTCATGAAGCCGCTTCTTTGCCGCCTCCAGTCTATCATCCTCAGTGGACTTCAATCTCTGTAAAAGATTTCACAGTAATGAGGTCTTCACCAATTAAATCACAGCTTAGACCTCGTTCTATCACCAAGAAATAGAACACTTACATCATTCTGAGCAACAGCTGGCGGTCTTCTTTGGGCCTGAGCAGACGGGTTTTGGGTCAGATGAGATGGTCTACCCGGCCCGGACTCCACATTAACAGATCTGCTTGGTTTGTTCACAATTCCCTCTGACGGCTTCATTTGGGAAGGATAATGCAAACCTGGAGGTCTTGTTTGCTTAATTATCGGCACAGGTCGTTCTTGCCTCATAACAGGGCCATTGTTCTTTGAGAAAGATCTCCTCTCAGCTTCTCTTTTGTTCTTATGTTCAGTTTCACACTTCAAATCTGGCCACCAAAGATTTTAAAATATTAGATAAAACCACGGTATTCAACTAAAAGATGGTTAGAGAGAAACAAAATTTGCTACTTACTTCCATCATCATCCATTCCATCAAAGAACTGCATTAGATGTAAGTGAAAATCACATTAGTCGAAATGAATAAGGAATATCCTTTTGAATAAATGTAAGTGGAGTTACAAGAAGTGTATTTGTACCTCGTCTAATTGGATGGCGGTGGTTTGAGTTGCAAGAAATGCACCTTCGTCCAGTGGAGGAGATGGAAGTCCCTCCTCTTCTTCTTCTTCCTCGGGGGTGTTATATTCATTCTGTTCTTGCTTTTCTGTAAGTTAGATTACAGTTATTATGAGAGGGATTAAACATAAAACAAAAAACTAGTTCATAAGGAGAATCCAGATGTTTGAGATTTTAAATTTCGTACCAGGAACTAGAGCAGTTGAACCAACCCATTCATCTACTAGCTCTTTCCAGCCTCTGTAACCCAGAAAGACCCAATTTAGTTATTTAAAATTTTAAATCCATGTTTTGTTTCTCAAACCAAATTAAAATTGAACTTACTCAATAAGTATGCGCACGAGCTGTCTAATTTGTTTTGAATTATGCTTTCTTAAGCCGTTCACCGCCTTACCAATTTCTGTGGCCTTAAAAAGTTAATTAAAATCACAAGTTAGAATAATATTAGTGAAAAAAAAATATTATTAACTTGAAAAATGGAAGTATTGTAATTGAACAATATCTATAAAATAATTTAACTTCCAACCTGCAAGGTAGTAACAGATAGCTCCATGAGTTGCAACCTCCTCAGCGACTCGAACAATGTATTCTCCGACTGCGGTAATCAACAATTCTCGAGTTAAAAAATTGAAATAGAAAAGGAATCAATCTTGTACCAAATTTCATTTCACAAAACTATACTGAAAAGTGCAACTTCAAATTGTAGAACACACTGCTACATAGTCCGGTGCATTTCACGAAACGAGCAATGAGTTCTGTATAAACATCAGACTACAGTACATGCAACTGTCCCGGGCAGAGAAAGTGAAACAAGAATTTTCCAAAAACAACCCCTTTTTTGTTAAATTTCCAGAAAAAGAAATAAACAAGTAAATCTACATCAAAAATAGCTAGTCTAGCAGATGTAGCTTTGCTTTTGATCCCTGCATTTTTACTATTTTCATCTTAGGAGGATACTTCAGCAACTAAGAGTTGAATCAACTAAAATAATTCATCACGATCACTTGGCTGACAATACTTCTGATCAAAAGAAACGATTTTTCCCAGATGAAAGAATTCAGTAAAAAAGAAACAAAAATAACAACAAAAAATAATTGAATTACCTGCTCTTCCTTCTTTTGCAAAATCTCCTTTATCCTCAGCACCTCCCCATAAGTCTCGTTATCTCTCTCGATCTCCTCAGTGATTGCTTCTACCTCGTCGTAGCTACAATTGCTACCACCACTCCCACTCACCACCATTCTTCCTATGTCTTCCGGTCCCTCTTTCTCCTTCTCACGGTTATCTCGTTCGTGTTTCACACTTCCAGCTTCCTCCAATTGCTGGTTACCCCGTTCGATGCAGCTGAAGCACCTTGGGATCGCCAACGTGTATATTTTCTCCACGATCCGATCCCGCCTCGATCGCAGCTCCTGTGGGCAGTCGTTCGCAGCTACCAAGATCGCGTTTTCAATTACATCAAATATACTCCCGTTCGCACCATGGAAGAACTCGGTCCAGTACTCCAAGTTCGCCGCCGGGTTCTTGCTCGCCGCCATGGCGGGATGGCCGGGGTTGGTGGATCGATTTTAGTGTTGATACGATTCTAGTTGGATTTTGATTTTTCGTCGATTTTAATTGGCTTTTGTTTGATCTGGATTGCGAGGTGTGAATTGGGAGAATTAGGTTTGTGGCGTAGCCTGGTGGAAGGGAAGGGAAGGGACAAAGAAACGTCCGATAAAAGGAAAGAAAGAGGCGAAGCGAGAAAAACGGATTACGCTGGATAGAGACCAGAGCCAGAGGTGAGGTGGGATAACAATTTTACGCTGCTTTTTCATACACACCCCTCGCAGGGTTTTATTTCCTCTCTTTCCTCTTTTACACTTTACCCCTTTCTGGCTCTTTATTTCTGGTTCAAAAACTAAATTTAGTTGTTCAGCACAAATATTACACAGAAGAGTGATTAGTGTTTTTGAAAATTGTGATCCAAGCTATTTTTTTTTTACTATTCTTTCAGTAATTTTAATTGAGGAATCAACTGTAAACATGCTAATTATACCATACCGTACCGTATGGAATTTAGTTTGTTTTAAATCTCTAAATAGGGCAACCACTTTAAAACCTTTTTGTTTGTTTTGTTAATCTATGGTAGCGTAAGGTTTTTTGTTAAATCTAAATTTAGATACAATAAACATATGAAGCTCAACATATTTTTATAATGCTAATACGGTACATTCCTCATTTGGAAAATGATTTACCACGGTTTGAGCTGTAATTGTAGTTTGAAGGTTTTAATGTATTGAACTATTGAATTCTTAATCAGGAGCGGATCTATGTATAGCTCAGGGGATGCTCAGTCATCTCCTTGATTTCATAAATTTTAATCATATATATTGTAATTTGATTGATTTTTTATTTTTAAAGATTTTATATAGTTCAGTCTCCCGACATAAATTATCACATGTGTGCTCGTACTCTAGTGGTTAGTGTTCTCAATTGTTAGTGTGAAGACTTGAGTTCGAGTTTTAGCCATACATATTAAATTTTAGCTCCCGTGTAAATTTTCTAGTTCTGCACATGCTCTTAACTCATAAGCATCTTAAAATTTCAAGCATTTTCAAGATACAAATCAAAATAAAGAAAATCTTGTGTGGTGCCAACAATAATAATTACACAACATTTTAATTTTGAATCAAGTATTTTTTATTAAAATAATACACGTGGGTTGTTTAAACAAGCGAAATATCTATTGAATAATAAAACAAAAACAATTAAATTCAAACTATTAAAAAGTTTAATCATGTCATAAATTATATAATATGTAAAAAAATATTAGCATTTAACGAATTTCTTTACAACTATAAAAAGTTTAAAGTTTCTTCTTATTAACATATTTATCTAGTTAGATTTTGAATTTTGAATTATTTGATATTGGCTCTTGCTTTTTCATCTTTTGTTCTTTTGGTGTAGTTATATCCACTCGTTATCCTAAACTATTTTTTACGTAAAAAGTGTTACAATTTTGTTAGCTCAATTAGTCCAACATACGTTAATATAGTTGTATTGATAAAATAAAATAGAATTATCCACGACAAAAGTTCCATAAATTACTATGCTATCGTAACGCATTTTTTTATGCGGACAAAAGTTTCCTAAATTATTACATGACCATAATGCCGGGTAAATTGTTACTTTGAAATCAATTATTTTTTATAATATTAAAAAATTACATGTATATTATTTAAACAAGCAAAAAATATATTTAATCATACACAAAATCCATTAAATTTTTTTTAGTTTGTTACTGTGTAATACATGGTGTAATATACAGAAAAAAAGTGACATCTAACGAATTTCTTCGCGACTATATAAAGTTTTTCCTTCGAGTTAGATTTTGATTTATAATTAATTTTAAGTTGGTTCTTGCTTTTTCATGTATTGTTCTTTTGGAAAAAAAAATATCTACTCATTATTATAAACTATTTTTTTCATGTGAAAAGAATAAAGTCGTCATTGTATTGTATGAGCTCAATTGGTCCAACACACATCAATATAGTGTTGTTAATAAAACAAAATAAAATTATCTACAATAAAATTTCTATAAATTATTGCGCTATCGTAACACGTACAAAAATTTAACAAATTATCACGTGAACATAACGCGAATAAAAATCTCAAGCCCGATCTTAAACCACAAATCCAAATAAATTTGGTTTGAAGGGTATTTTCGAAAAAGTTATCTTATATAAACAACTAGATAAATCCAAGGGCCAAGCCAACCCGTTACCCGGGTCCCGAGTGGGAATAAATAAATTAGTCATTTCTTTTAGCGCACCCAAAGTAATTAATTAACAAATGTCGGGGTGACTATTCTTACAGGATTATGAGCAAACTATGAACCAATGAAAGGGGAGAGAGAAGGGGGCGATTTTTTTAATGGTTGGACTCGGTCTACCGAATAAAAAATGCACTGGAATGTTCTGTACTCTGTTAAGAGTGGAATTTAATGGAAAACAGATTATATAGCGTATTGACTCGTTAAATAATAAATAATAAATGCGGTTAGATATACAGTAATTCGGTAAGATATATTTTTTATTAGAAAACTAGAAAATGTGAATTTCAGTATGTCACCTCCAATTTTGGACACAAATAAAATACAATATTATTCTCCATCCATCACTAAATACTTCAATAATTTGACATTGACTGCCATGAAATCCTTAAATAAGTCAAGAAATGGGCAATTTGTTGTTTAATCTTAGAGTGTAACGCAATTAAATAAAATATATGAAAGTTATGTTATAAGAAACAAATTTAAAGTAACATTCTTTCAAACGGTATGATTGTCTATAGAAATGAAGTTTAAATATTACAGATGAAGGTACATGCAAAGATTAATATTATCAAATAGTCATGTTAAAAGATCAAGACATCTTTGTTCCTGATGAAAAAAAAAATCCGAAATTAAATAAATTTATTGATAATGCATAAAAATATACATATTTCCACAACATTATATTTAATATATGCAATTGGTATCTTTTTCCTCTGGAATATTACTGTTGTTAATTTTATGTGCAAATATTAATTTATATAGAATGATTTTAATACAATACAATGATTTCTAAATTTGTCGTGCGTGTACAACAAAAATTAAAACCTTTTCAACTTGGGGCAATAGATTACCGTATGAATTGCATTTACTTATTTTAACATTTTAATTAAATTTTAAATTAGCAATGTTAATTTGTTTTAAATCAACATATAATTATAAGGTAAATTGTTTAACGCATTTACGCAGGTTAGTAGAGAAGGATTTTATTGCTACTATGCATCTCCACCATCACAACACTTACATAAATAAAAAGCTCATTATTGATCATCAATTGGAAAATGGTGTATTTTCTATCTTTGGTTTTTTTATTCTTTCATTTTTTGTTAATTTTGCAATACTATTTCTTTGAAAAAAAAAACAATTAAAGAACGAAGGGAGAAACTAAGCCCAAAATAAACCATCAAATTATTTTACTCACCAAATATGAAATATGAAGAGATTAAATATAAAATAGAAAAGAACATCAGTTTTATCCCCACATAACATAACCACCGTAGACCGGACCTATCTGGAATATTCCAGCTGAGATATTAGCTTTGTCCGTGGACAGAATAATATATGGCAAGTAAAATAGACATCTCCCCTCTCTAGTCTCTAGTCTCTAGTCTCTAGTCTCTATCCTTTCCTTGGTTGAATTCCTTTGATTTTTCTTCATTAGGTTGCTTTCATTTTTAAATTAAGGGACCAAATTCACGTGTCGAAACGATCCTTCGCCATGTCAATTCCAGTTTTGAACGCGTTGGCGAGCGCCACTCATAATTAATTCGTTTTCTTATAATTATTTGTTTCGCTTTTTTGCTCTTGTGAGATTATATACAGGATGCCTTTTTTTACCTCAACCAAATATTATTTCTTATTTACTGACCATTTAATTTCCACCTATAGAATACTTAAAAATACTCTCAATGTGTTGATTACAATTTTAGTAACAGTAATGCTAGAGAAATTCTTTACTGTCATATTATTAAACTAGTAAAATATTTTTTTTGTAAATTAGTAATCCTGTTTAAAAATCGTATTTCAACCTCACAACTGATAAATACAAAAATTAATTGAAATTAAATTTCCAAACATAACTGAAATCTCAGTTACAACGATGCTTTGAATTTGCTGGCACAGAATTCTAAGTGCAGAAATAATGACGTGTCAGTCAGGCGCAATGCTGGTATTATTATTCAATTGAGAAATATTTAATTTTTTTATTTGTAATTATTAAGTAATGAGCAAGTCCTTATCTCTGTACAGCAAAGAAAAAGTTTAGAGCTCTGTGATCAAAATGTGGTGTAATTAAAGTTAGAGCTCTGTTATCAAAGGGTCTGTTAATATTCAAAGTCTTGATGGAAAGTGGTTAGTCCTGGTATGAAATTGAATTCAGATACAGTCAAGTACCTGTTCTGGTAGAATTAAATCTGAACCGCTTTTTTTAATTCGACACGAATTTTAAAGCCTCCATCCCCATAAATCTAGAGCAGGTTCGACTAGATTGGAATTAATTCTTGTAACTGAGGGGACACTCTACCTATAAAATTATCAAACCAACAATATTATTTTTTAATTTTTTAAATCTTTTGAGGTCAAATAATTATTACTGTTCACGTTCCAGTCTCATGACACACCAATATACAATTGCAATAGATTAATGCTGCAAATCTTGTTGGATTCTACCGTGCTTAGTATGTGGTCCATCGTCCATGATAATAATATATATATATTGCTGCACATGTTAGTAGAGAAAAGCAACGGATGGTCCACATTTCTCCTGTCTAACAGAAATATATCCTTCACAATTAGATTTATAGATAATATAATATAAACCTCTAAAAAAAATAACGTGACGTGATTAACACATCGTAATTTGATCACATTACAATACGTGATCAATTTTTATTAACGTAATGGAGCACAATCATATCACCACGTCACGTGATCAAACATGACATGACTGATCGTGCTCAAATAATACTGTAAAACAAATTAAAAGAATAAACAATGTTCAAAAATTTAGTCACGTGATGCGACAAAGTCAATTTGCGTGGCATACAATTTCGATTAAAGAGACACATGTCACGCAAATAGATACGTCACACGTGTGACATATCCGTGACTTACTGTTACAATCGCTAACAGTGTATAATGCGAATCAACTTGAGTCAGACTCAGATTCAGATTCAGATTCATACTCGCATTAAAAATTACGTGGTTGCTAATAAAGATGGAACCCACTTGAAAATGTTTCCAAGATATCATAATTGATGCATTTCTAAGATGACCTTTGCATTTTCAAAATAGTATTAGCTTTTCTATTCCTCAAGTCATTTAGTTTTCGTATTCCTAAATTTGCATATTTCGATAATATTTATGTTTGCATATTTTACTACGTTGCAATTACTGTTACATTACATGTAATATGTATTAAAAGAGATATCATGTTATTTTCTTCTTTAAATTTTGGTAATATATGATATGTTTTTTATCTTCTTTTTTTTCTACTTTGGTACTTAGTACGGTAAATTGTTTCAAATTCTACTAAGTCAATTCAAAACCATCACTAGCAGAGTTAAGACTCGGAACTGAGTTTGCGTCAAGTGGTATCAGAGCAACATATCACTTGTCTTACGAAATTATTCAATATTTCAGTAAATCAATTTAAACTCGTCACTAGCTGAGTTAAGAGTTGAAACCGAGTTGCGTCGGTAACTAATTAGGCGTCCTTGATTTAAAACCCTGAAGAAAAAAAATTTAAGAAAAAATGAAATTAAAAAAAGAGAGCATATTATTGACTGGGTAGCGACGGAGAAGTTTGACTAGTCAAAGATAACATTTGCCAAATGGACTATGGACTGGCCAAAGGTCGTTACTAATGGCAACAAATTATATTCGTATCTCCCGGAATTCAATTCAATTCAATTTATTTAACAGATGCATGCATACATAATTGCATACGACATCTCCGTTTCTCCAGAAACCAATAGTCAATCCACTAACCAAGTAACCAACCCGATACGCCTTCTGGTTATCTCTTTCGTTTTTACCCTGTAGAAGTCTTCTTTAACCGTAGTAGATATAATGTTATTATCGAAAAGTTGGAGGGGGATTTGCTAAAATGTGCGATGTTGTATTGGCGGGGGTTGGCGGCTGGGGAAAATCCGAAATTATGGACGGTAATTTTGATGTGCAGTGACGCCGCGGGAAAACTAAAATCGATGATGCCGCGTCGCCTTTCCGCGAAACTCCGTGCGGATTCGGTTATTACCCGAGTGCGTATCCTGTGAGATATCTCAATTTTTGCGTGACCGACGTGTCCGGTGCCTATTTGCGGAGAGCACGGGGGCCAGTATTATTTGTGTTTTGAGATTCGTGCAGAACGTACTTGAACGGTTGACATTTTCCATAAAAACACGCAAAAGTTGAGGTATCTCAGAGGATGCGAATTCGTATTACCCCCGGTTTCGCTCTGGATATTCTGCATGGACTCGGTGTTAGTGATCAACCACGGCACATGACTGACTTGGTGGTTAGGAATTAGGATGCTGGACTAAAATATTTAATATGTTGCTCATATTTATTGCAAAAATATATAGTTTCTTTTTGTACACACAGAGTACTCTCTTCTATCATAAATAAATATACTTGTCACCATAATGTATATTAATTATAAGCATTTTATCAAGTATGATCATACAAATTAAGTACGGTGAAAGTATACTCGTTCTAAAATAGATATTGTTAATTTTTTCTAAAAAGATATCGATACTAAAAAGATTTCTTAGTATATAATTTAAGGATGACAAAATAAAATTCAATAAAGGTTATTAGATGTATTACCATTAAAATTTAGCTTGCCTAGGATGTCAGAGATCATATTTGTGAAAAAATAATAATTGACACGAACTAGTTATAATTTTAGATTTATTATAGAAATTTTGAGAATTTTGTTTCCTATTTAATTAATAGTGCGATACTAATATACTTATTGCATATGATATAAATGAAACAATTGTTTAAAAAAGTTTTCTACATTGAGAGAGATTTAAATGCTCTATATCTTATCGTCATTAAATTTGATATCTAAAAGTATGACGGAAATAAAATCTAATTCTTAAATAGCTAAATAAGAATATTGGAATGTAATCTATCTCATTATATGTACATGTACATGTACATTGAAAACTATAAATTTTGACTTTATTTTGATGAGAATCAAGAAAAATTGAAAACATTTCTCAATTATTCTACAAAAATGGATCTTTACATTCTCAATAAATGTAAAAAACAAGGTCAAATTTTATATAAAAAAGTAATATATTTATATATCCCATTCACAACCATGTGTATTATTTTTTAACTTGAGTTTTAAATTAAAATTATCCAAATTTTAATAGGAATACATTTAAATAGTTCTTAAATCATGCCCCACTATTTAAAATAATTCTTCTAATATTGTGTACCAATAACTATGAAATTTCGTTCCAATCACTCCCGCTGCCTTTTACATTTAGATTTTATGTAAAATAAAATAAAATAGTTTGATCCAGTCAACTATATGTTAGCTCGCATTAATTTGAAAATCAATAACGAATGACACAACAGATTGCATATATTTATTTTAAATTAAACAAAGGTATCAAAACGTGATACACCGTGTCTACGTCACATCAGCAAGGGGTGAAGCTTCAGTGAAGCACCATGCCATTATTTGACTGTCGTATTTCACACACGTGGCACACAATAATCACATTTGTAATTATTATTACAGAAGAGAGAAAAAAAACAATAAAATGAGAGTCAATAGAAATAGTTTAAAAACAATTGTTATAATAAAAATAAATTCTGATGCAGATGCTTTAATAATGAGGTGAGAACAAGTAATTAACATCCAAGTGCCCTTCTATTTTAATCCACCCTGCACGAGCAATTATTTACTTGGCATATAGATATTCCATTAATGCAAACTTGTTGAGGTCCATAATGAAAAAAGATTTTGGTTATAACTTCACCTGAGGGAAAGGAAACCTTTTCTAAAATAAATAAATAATGATATTATTCCATATTTCCCCAAGAATACCCCTAGCAGGAGAGCAAGCCATTATAAATTTAAGTTTAGGAATTTTTTTGTAATTAATTTACAATATTTCCTCAAAAAACATTACAATATGCACTGACAGCTTTTTCGCTTTTCTCTGACTTTGCCTTAAATTCTCTGATCACTTTCTCGTCAATATTCCGTGATGATGACTCAATAAATCAAGGTGTGGCGGGTCAACATAAGAGAACAATTGGGTGAAGAAATAGTTCGTTTCATACCGTCTACTTCGACTCTACCCACAACCTACTTTCAGAAATGAAAAAAAACGACACCATCCATAATCCAGTATAAGACGGAAACGGATCTAAGCACAAACGAAAAAAGAAGAGATTTTTTTCTGGTTCACCGTTCTTCATTTGCAACTGTCATTTGCCCACCGAGAGAGAGTAAAGTAGGTATTTTATTAATGAGATTTAAGAAAGAAAAAAAACACTTTCAATAATTGAAGGAGTGGGTTCCTCTAATGAAGCTTAATTTGAAGTTATTCGGTTGAATATTGATACAGATGGAAACTCTTTGGTTTGACAACAGACCGAAGTTGATCCAATTTATATTGGAAACTTCTTCACATTCTCTAAAGTAACTCAAAATTTGAGTTTGAATTGGGACCGTCCGATTAAAAACTGGACCAATTCAGTCAGATTTGAAATTCATGGAGTCTCTTTACTAATAGTGTAGATTCTGACGGACGGTCCAGATCTAAATTCAAAACTCTGTTTAAATTAAATTTTGAATTGTTAAATTGCAGCAAAGTCTAGATCCTCTGAAGTAACTCGAATTTTGAGTTTAAGTTCAGACCGTCCGATCAGAATCCTTATCAATTTAATCCGAGGTGGAATACACATGCTCATTAAATATTCATGCCAGGACAGATTTGACAGTCAGGATCTAAAGTTGCAAACTGAAAATTTGGAGTAACGTTTGGTGATAGAATTGATTGCAGCATGCGTGATGATAGATAAGGTAATTGAGTGATATGATGGTGGTTGCTCGCCCATTTTCCTAAAAAGTATATGGATAAGAAAGGGCCTCCGTGTACACTGGGCCTGATGACAACTCCCCATTTAATTCACATCATTTCCGACCCAACTTTTATAACCTGGTAGGCTGGTACGTAAAGAAAGGGAAAAAGTGTTCCCGTCAAGCTGACCAATCAGCACAAGACACGTGCCCGTCAAATATTCGGATGTTTTGTTTTTTGTTTTTTTATAACTCTTATATAGGAATTTGTAAAACAAAACATCTCTACTGGATTAGTATTTTTTTTATTTGACTGTTTAAAGCTTATTATTTTACCTTTTAAGTAAAATATCTGTAAAACATTATGTCTTTTTTAGTAGACAAAACATACAAAAATATTTCAAATATTCTGGAATATAGTGTTATCACAAAGGTGCTGAATCAGAAGGAGGTTTCAACTTTAGTTTTGTATGAATATTTGTCATTAATTTGTCCCTATAATCTAACTGGGGGTTAAGGCCTCAGTTCTCGTTGGATCGTAAATTTTATATAATTATGGGCTTATATTTGGGCCCAGATTCCATTTTGCATTCAGTTTTATTTAAACTATGGTTGAATATAGCGCTTATAGTTATAATTTTGGGCTTTGTGTTTATGGGCTTTGTTTGAAGGGCTTGTTCGTTAAACAAGAGAAGAGCTAGAAGGATTTCATCTGGACTCAAATCAAATTTAATATGGATTTTTGGATTTCATCTGGACTCAAAGTTTATTACAGCAAAAGTTTGGGCCTGTTTAATTTTTTTTATTAAAAATCGCTAGAAGGAGGGCTTGAACCTCCGACCTTGTGGTTAACAGCCACACGCTCTAACCAACTGAGCTATTCCAGCAGTCACTGCGCTTATTAAAATTGTTTCCAATATGTTCACTTGATGTGTTGATGTTTGATTTTAAATTTATATGTTCAGTTGTTCCATACAATACAATAAAGGCTAACAGAGCAGTTTTGACTTCATATAGCGCACAAAATACAGAATCAAAACTACTATGTTTAAATATTTTCCCTACAATAAATCACTCATTCAAGGCAAAAGACATGACACTGATTTTCAAAACTTATTAAATAGACTTTAAATGACAAATTCAAACCGTTCAAACCTACTTTATGAGTAATGTGTTTACATGCAAAAATTTATAAATTTTTGAATTATTTTTGTATCAAGTCAAGTGATTAAAAAATGATGAAAACTGAATGCATTAAAATTAACATAAAAAAATCCACATTTTACTGCTTGACTTGATATTAAATAAATTCAAATGATTATAAATTTTGCATGTAAACGCACCACTCATCAAGTAGATCGGTTTGAACGGTTTGGATTCGTCGTTTGAAGTCTATCCGGTATGTTTTGAAGTTGGTGTCATTTAGGATGAAACGACACAAATGTCATACTAGCCGGACTCGCATTGATAAAGATTATAATTTTGCATGTAAACTCACCACTCATCAAGTAGATCGATTTGAACGGTTTAGATTCATCGTTTGAAGTCTATCCAGTATGTTTTGATGTTGGTGTCATTTAGGCTGAAACGACACAAATGTCATACTAGCCGGACTCACATTGAGCAAATATCATTTTTATTGCTATCTATATTTTAATTAATTCTTTCTATATTATGCAGTTGTAAATTTTCAGTAAGAAACTTTTCTGTTTGGACGATGAAGAGATCCGAGAAATTTTGAATTTGAATTTTCATTATTGCTATGAAATTACTTGTTATATCTTTTTTATTTAGAGATATTGTATGTCCATCTTTTAATGCTTCATTGTCTTTTTTTTTTTTTTTGGAATTTCGGAATCTTTTAGCTGCATCATCATTATTATTAATATTATGATGAACATTAAATTACATAAATATAATCAGGTCTATTGTACATCATGTTCAAAGCAATGTGGTTTTTATGACTAGAGTGTCAAAGACTAAATTAAACAATACTAGCACAAGTGATCAGCAATACAAAATATAATTAGTTATGCATTTTTTAGGAGCACATATTTTGGTCGAAGAGAAAGATTTAGATGTCTTAAAATTCTTAATAAAAAGTTTTCAAGACGTGAATAATTTTTTTTTTTATGCGATTTATTACTTTTTCAGTTTTTCTAAATGCATGTAAAAATAATATTATATTTCGACTCTATTTGATAGGAACCGATAATTAGAAAATCAACATTCTGAGTTATCGTTATCAATGTATTTTTTGTAAGCTGTTAATATCAATTAACAAAGTTGAAATGTTTATTTTGCATCGTGTGTCAAAAAATTAATATAAATGATTTTACTTTAGATTTAAATTTTTTAAATTTTGAGTTACTAAAGTTTTAAAAATAAAAGTACCGAAAATGTGGAAATTTGAATTTTCATTTAAAATCACAGGTACTAAAAGAAGTTTAAAATTATAGTTTCTCTTCTGTGCTATAAAAATTTGAACATAGATGAATGCAATTTTCTGCAAAATTTGCAATGATCTAAATATAAGCTGCCTTATTTCATAACTCCACATCCTCTGTATTGCTCATAAAATCTACTGGTACGTCGACTGGTTACTTGAGATTTTTTCTGATGGTGTGCAGTTTGGTCAGAGATTATGCTGCATGCAGTCGTGGCAATAATAATCATAATTACCAAGATACCAATGATTAGGTGATTAGGTCCCACTCCCAGCAACTGGTTATTCCAAAAGAGAATAATTTACTAAATTAACCTCCCCCTTTAAAATAAGGTGTTGTAAAGAGTGGTTTCTGACAAGCCAGGTGGAGGGAGCATAGCAGCAAATGTATCGAATAATTTAAATCTAGGATAATGTAATCAATCATTCCAGAAAGATACCAATGATCATACGATCCATCACAGATTCACATTTGCCTTGCAAGTTGCAACATTATTTTGGTGATGTACCTTGTAGAACTTCCGGTTCCACCAATGACATTATGCAACGATTTTAAAGTGCATGCTATAGAGATGATTGACAATTTCAAATTTATGATTGGAATGCACGATCAAATGGTACCCTGTTACAAATTTGCTGAATTATTAAATGTATAGGTTTAGGTGTAACAGGTTCAAGAATATTAGTTGAGAGTTTTAGTACGGAAGTCATTTGGCGACAACCCCAGTGAATCCGAAAGCACATTATTGGAGAAGTAACAGAGACTATTAGGGGTAATGATATTAAAACCACTAAATTTTTTATTAACACAACATTATCAAAATATTTTGCTATATAGACAATTTTACGTTTCTTTGAAAACTGATTCTCTCTCATATATTACCACATAATTTTTTTCCTTAAATATTATATTTTTTAAATATGTTATTTTGTTTAAATATTTGTTTCTTTGTATATAGTATTATATGATTTAATTTCTTTCCTTAGAGGTTAGATTCACATAATTAATATTCTTTATTTATTTTCATTGAATCTTTAAGATTTTTTAAGAGAACTACACCAGTGAATGATTTCATTATATTATTAAAATCTAATATATATCGATTTGATTTTATACAACTTCACAATTTTCTTAACAATTACTATAATTTTTTTTATCAATTAACATTTTATCTTTTCTTTGAGCAAAAATCACTAAAAACGACATAATTACTTATATAAAAAATATATTGAATGTAAATTATCATGATTAATTTTCACATTCAACTTGTGATTAAAATACTAAATTAAAAGTAGAACAAAACACTACTTAAAAAAATTACATAAATCATGCTAAAATTAATAAATTGGTTGCATTGAACTTAAATTGATAAAATAGTTCAGAAATTCTCAAAATCATATTGGAAAAAAGTTCATCCAAATGGATGATAGCTCATTAGATGTTTTCTCCATTAATGCTACGAACATGATAACCTACAAAGAAAAAGTCCCGTCAATAAATAAATAACTCATTATATTGTTTTCAATCAAAATATTGTAAGAATAAACTAACCTTAAACATTGTGACGTCAGCAATATATGAGGTGCTTCTATTAGAAGGTCTGCCTTGATGTGAAGACTCGACAATCTCAAATACGATGGATCTTGTCGAGTTGAGCTTGAAATTATTTAAATTATTTTTTATTTAGTCGTAATGGTGTGTTTGAGTGGAAGTTGATGGCTCGGTGCTTGAAATTTCCATTGAATTAATTAACGTATTATTTTTGCTATATATTTCATGGAAAAATAAAGCAGAAAACATTACCTCAATATAAAATAAAATAAAAAAGGAAAAAAAATTCTAGCAATTATGGAAATCAAATAATTTAAGTAATGGTCACTATATTAATTACATTATGGAAAGTTATAATAGTTAGAAATATATTTTAAGGAGAGTTAAAATTGTCCATACATTAATTTTTTTTTAAATGTTGTATTAATATAAATGTGTGCGGTGTTAATATACGTACCCGACCCGACTATTAGGTTATTGTGTGAAAATTCGTTAATTGGACCGCCCCCTTCTGTGGGTCCCCCGTTATCTCCTTGGAAAAAATTCTGATTTTCTGCGGCTGCTCCGTTGCTCGAAGACGAATCAAATGATAATTTATAATTGAATATTTTGCAACTTTAAAATGCTAACAATCTGTACTGAATTTTTTATTATTCAATATGATTTTCATATTAAAATGTGTTTTGAGACAACATTTTATATATTTTTTTATTACTATTTTTCTTAAAAAAACACTAACTTTTATGATTCAGAATTTTGTAAAAAACAATAATTCTCTACCTATCTAAAAATAGTAAAACATTAAAAAAATCTAAAATTTGATGTGCAAGTATATTATTTTTGTTTCTTTTGGTATTGTTTTCCAAAGCACAATTTTCTAACTCTTTATAATTTTATATTATGGAGTTAGTCACAAGATTCGCAGTTAATTCGCAAATAAAACTTTTTTATGGTGATGGCGAACTGAACAACAAATTATTCGCGAACTTTTTGTTGTTTTTTTTTTGCTCTCTTGTGGTACTGAGACCTCTGGTCCAGAAAATTCCGGTTAAATCGTGAATTATATCCGAATTATTACCGAATTACAAAATTTGGACTTACCGAATCAAATCCAATAATTCATTTGTCACTATGTTATGGATTAGAATTTATAAACATTGGTGATCTTACAATCACTTATATAATTGGATAAACCAGAACAAGATTTAAAACAAAAATTGATAGAAATATTCAGCAAACAAAATAAGAAAATAGTCGACAAAGAGAAACATGGCAGGACTATCAAGCTAAATTCACATCACCTCAGGTTATCTACTCAAACAAATTAACACGAATCTCAAACAGATCCCCTACAGTCTCAATAGGCACTGAATTGAGTTTGGTGAGATAGAATTAATCTGAACCGGTCGTTGTACCTGGGAGGATTCTGCTCCTATCAAGCTGGCACAAAGTAAGAAAAGGCTTTAAAGCCGCAGAAATTCCTGACAAATTACTAAATCATGAATACAATCAAGACAGCTATTAGCCTATCAAGCTCCGGCCACGTGACACTGTGACAGCGTGATCTGCACCGACAAACCTTCCTGCTGTTCTAGTTATAATCCAGATTCTTTGTTTCGTTTCTTTGGCATAAGAGTCATCGTAAGTTGCTGACATGCGGGTCCATCAGAACGAACAACAGCAATGTGTTCTCAATCAAACAGTAACAAAAGAACCATGGAGCCGGTCTGTCAGTGATTTGCAAAATCTTTATTTCCATAGTTGGAAAGGCGGATCCAAATTCTGGTCTTTCTTTCTTTTTGTTTTTTTTTTGTTCTGATCTTTAGAGGTTGTGGCAGTAAGTCGGAGAATGCCCACTCACGCTGTTACGCACGGATCGAGTAAAGATAAACAAGATTAATAAATTATTTTTTATCTTTATTTAATTGTATATAATTTTTTTATAGTTATATTCGAATTTTTAAATATTATATTTGAATTTATAAAATATAAAATTATTTTTATTGTTCTCCCTCATAGGTATAATTGGATAATTTAATCTGATCATTATATTTATATAAATATTCTTTTATGATGTATATTTTTTATTTTAAAAGTTCTAGCTTCGTCTATGAGTATGACCTAGTTGTAGGGAAAGGCCTCTAGGCTAGCAGGCAAATTACTAGATCGTACCGTTTACAAGCAGTTTACGGATCATGTCACACACATGATCTGAGTGTTATAATCATACCTCTCCAAATTAATGGAGCGTGAAACGGTTGCTTGTGCCTTAGTCGCCCTTGATACAGTTTTCAATATAAGAAACCGCAAGCTTCGCACACTAGGTGTTGATCGAAGAATGAGAGGAGATCAATGCTAGTTGTTCGAATCTTCTCACCCTTGCGAATCCGCTAGCTCACTACTTCAAATACTCTGAATAGATCTCGCGTAGCTAATCAACACTATTCGAATCTCAACTTGCAAGAAGGAAATAAGAAGAGATCAAGATCTAGATCTAGATCAATCTCGAAGAAGAAGCATAGCTGAGAGAGATCTAGCCGATCGGCTAGATGAGGTGGCGGCGACAGTGTGCCCAACCGCGTGAGGAAGGAGGAGCGGCGGACCCGAGCGGGTCGGGTGGCGGACGGCGCGGCGCACGGCTCCAAGCTGATTCGGCCCTAAGGCCGATCGGCGGCTTCGAGGAGGGGCGGCTCGCGGGTCCGAGTGGAGGCGGCGGAGCACGGCGGGGCCAGCGGCCGGAGGTGGTGGCGCGGCGAAGGGAGAGGGGATGGAGGAGATGGAGATGGTGTGCACATATAATATAACTCTAATCAAGGGGCCCACGGACATCATAGCTTACTCAACATTCACCTAGGATGCGAATAACGAATATCGTCCGGTTGACATATGCGAACTTCTCAACATAGTTTCTACATATAGAGAAGATGTCTTTATGCAGCTCCCTGTTAAGGTGAGCGATTAACACCAACCACTGATGTGCATACCTTAGATAAGAAAAACCAAATGTCTCAGACATAAGACGACACACACCACTGAACCAATCAATGACCATAACACATAATCCAGATGATGTTCATTATGGTCAAATCCGACTACAATATAACTATTATATGCATCTGTGATATTAAACCGGGACGCTAACCCAAGACCGCTTTGATCTGTGATAGCTGGATCAAACGTTTAATCATCACACTAGTCTCAGGTGTAATTAGTGTTCCTTGATAATTACCTCAACCATGGATACTTTAAAGTTCATTACTTTTATTCCTTGGTTGCTACACAATCTAACAATTAGATAAACCACAAGTAATACAACTTAAAGGCAACAAATTGACTATCGTCAACCAATTATATGAACAAGAATTACAAACAAAATGTTTGCTCTAAGACACCCGACTCGATCACTAGTGTTTTCTTTAGTTGTACAGTGAGATAGTTGATACACAATCCGAATCAATTATTGTAATCAATTAGATTAAATTAAACCCGACAGTCCAATTTTTTTTCTCAATATTAATGTCATTGAAAAATTATACGTACCCTGTAGCCATTGGCGGATCCAGAAGAAACTGCGGTCGACAAGTGCTTATTTCTGTATTTGAATTTTTTTTCGATCCAGTACTAATTGTTCAGTGTGCCTACCTCTGATCCGATGTAGTGCCTACCCCTGACTTGAGTTAGTCTGATTTTTGATCTCTTCTGAGCTTTGGTCGATTTTGAGTATTTCGTTTTTTTTATCTGCGATGCTCTATATATTTCGTAAATAGAATGAAGGAAAACAAGAGAACAAGAAAGGTTTGACAGTGGGACCTATCATTAGCAATTATGAGAAAATGGGTCAGCTGAACTTTTTAGGCATTTTATTATTCAATACATATTTTGATTAAATTTTTATCTAAGTTTTGACTTCAATTGCTAATTTGCTAAGAATAGTATCACTTTGAACTGTGCCAAACTAATTTTTAATTATCTTAGGAAAAATATTTCAATAGTGTATCGATATTTTTTACAATTATAACAGATTTTTAATAAACATAGTTATAGAGACTAATTGTAATTCTTTACCTGATAAATTAATGGGTTTGAACTCAATTAGCTATTTAAACTCAATTAGTGCCTTACCCCGCTAGAATTTATAAATCCGCCCCTACCTGTAGCCATAGCTCGTAGCCATCGATCGCTCTAATTTTTTTTTTAAAGTGCTCCTGCATTTCTTCTTTTTATTAGCGTGGAACCGCACTGCCAGGGAATTCAGATCCAGTGAAGTAACGCCAAAATGGGTTTAGATGCGGGACCGTTGCGTTCGAATCTGCGACAATTCATCTCAAGTGGAGTCGCAGCACATCCCGAGCGGCGGATTTCGAATTCCGAGACGATCCCGAGCAACAAATTCGAATTGGACGGTCCCGATCCAAAACCCAAAAATTGAATTACTTTAAGGGGATCCAGACCCACTGCCAGGGCTCAAGAGAGACTTTTTTTAGAAGACCCAAAAGAGACTCGTGCTCGGGCTCACACAAAGGAAAATAAATCTACTGTGATTCTCGGGGAATCACAAGATCCTGCGATCCGATCTCAACTGTTGGTCTTTCTCGAGATACGTGCATGAAAATTTACTTTTCCGAGAACGTTTCTGAGATCCCCGCACAGGAAAGTTTGAACTGTTGAGCTCGGAATTCAGGATCCTGCTATCCCGCACGGAAAAGTTTGAACTGTTAATCTCAGAATTTCAGGATCCTGCGATCCCTCTCGAATCGCAGCAGATTCGGACTCCACACAAAGAGCTTCCTTTGGTACGGAAAGGCTTCAAACTATAATTTAGGCAAAATTAAATTAAATTAAATTTGAGTAATTACTTGTCTAAGAATTTATACATTTGAGATATTGAGCATATTTGAAATTGTTTGTCAAAATTCTCATAAAATTTTTATAACCGACTTTGAATTTAGTGGTAATACAACAATATAATGAATTTTAAGTTTTTGAAATATAATTACTAGATGTACAATAAAATATATACTAAGTCTTTTTATTATTTGAGTATAATATACGTATTATACAAATCGTATTTATAATATTGAATTTCAAGTTTATATTTATTTGAAATTCGGATTATTTTTAATATTGTATCTCAAAAATAATTTAATGTCTTGTACTAAAGTTGATCTATTTCTCTGAGAAAAAATTTACAAGTTCATTCATCATTGTAGTCTCACTGTTAGACCTTTCGTCCCATCCACCTTTTGTTCTATTACTGAAAATAAAAATTCGGTCAAATTTTTGTGACTTGGTCGATTTTTTCAAAGATTGTGGCTCCATAAGAGTTACGTAAAATCTAAATAATTAAAACCAAAACCTACTATATAAAGTCTGATGATTGTTTCTCAAATTTAAGATATCCTGACTGAACTTGGCTTCGCCGCCACTCGAGAGACCTTATATAAATTGGAAACAATACTCACTTCTTGATTCGCAAGAGCATCTCTATTTCAGAACGCATTGGGGCTGTTCGGCAACACATGGGTGATTAAATATTAATCCTCACTAAGGAGGAGTTGTTCGGTAAGCTAAGGAAGAGGCAGGGAATTAAGATAGCTAAAGGAGGCTAAAGGAGGCTAAGATGTGTCTTAAGGAACGGGCAGGGGATTAAGATTTGGGCAAAAGGAGGCTAAAAGAGGTTGTCTTAATCCGCGCTAAGAAACGGGTGTTCGGTAAGATTAAGAGACTAAGGAAGCTAAAGGAAGCTCATTTACCTTAAGGAGGCTTAAGGAGGGGGTTGCCGAATATGTACATTAGGAATTAAAAACAGTAGGAAGAGAAATAGAGGACAATTCTGACAACAAATGAGATTAATTCTTTTATTTAGCGTGGTTTTAAAAATCAATTTCTTAATAAGAAACTTTTTGAATAATTATTAAATAAGCAATAGCCTCACAATTCTGAAATAAAATTAGAAAATGCTGCTGTCATATTAGAAAACCGAATATTTCTAGATTGAAATGTACTACAAGACATGGTTCTTAGTAATTATCACTCGAGCACAAACTAAATGAACCACAACCATGACTCATATCTCTAAAATTGAATTAGAAATTACTTCGTTATATTAGAAACTGATATATTTTTAAAATGAAGATGCACTAAACTTCATGTTTCGACTCAGGAAATCAATACAAATCAAAGGAACATGCATCGCATGACGAATGTATGCCCATGCGAACAAATGCTTTAATTTGAGCATGAAATAATGAGCAGCAAAGAAATGAAAAAATGCACGTAGTTTTGAGAAAACAATTTTTTTTTTTTAAATTAACAACGACACCGATTTTTCAGAGCATTTTAGTACATAGATATCTCATGACCTTCACCACTTCTGAAAGTGGCAACGACACGTGCCACCCAATACTATGCTACTACCCTCCGCCAGATGGACCCCACTAAGCACGTTATTGACAGCAATAACTACCAAGCACCTCTTTGGGAATTCCTTTTTTGCCCCTGATCCCTCCAATATTTTAGAAAATAAAAATAAAGGTATAAATACTATAATTCAAGTTTTAAAATTATGACAAGTTTAAATTGAAAATATGCGCTCATAAATTTTAACAGAACTTTTGAAATTATTAAACTATGATTGAATATTAATTTAAATATTAAAAATTGATGAATTCGGTCAGGATTTAAAAAATACAATTAATTTTGATTATGTAATACTATAATTAATTAAACGGATTAGTTTCAATTTTGAGCTGATGAAATAACTTCAATAAATAATAGTAAACTTAATTATAATAATAACAACATTTAGATAATTTTAGATCAGTCACATTATAACAAAAAAATATGATATCCGAGAAAGAAAATTTTATTTAACAAAATTTAGATAAATTTTAGATTTCGGTTAATTGGAATTACTATATCAACTAGTGTGGTTCATTATGGTAATTATTATCACCACAATTACCTCAATTTAATTTCGTTGAGGATAATTTTATCATCAACGAAATATGAAGATAAAGAGTTATTCTTGACTTTGAGTTTATTTTCGATTATACTTTTAAATTTGTTGCAGGCACAAGTAAACAAATTCGTATTATGACAATTTCAAATTTGAGTTAAAGAACTGGACCGTCCGATTTAAATCCGCACTAATATTTAAAAAGTCACGTGCATTATCATTATAGGTTTGGGTCAGATAGATTCAATTTTTTATTGTACGGTTTGAAAATTAGCTCTAATGGTATGTTAATGCAGAGTAGGGGTGGCAACGAGCTGCTAAAGAGCGAGTTAGGCCTCACTCGTAATCAGCTTGTTTGTGGATCAAGTTGAGCGAGCGAGTTTGGAGTTTAGGTTCCGAACTGAAACTGCTACTCAAGACTGACTCGTGACTTGTCTGAGCGAGTCGAGCTGGCTCATTACCAGCTTGGCAGATTTATAAATTTATATATTTTCTTTCCTACTATATCTTAAATTTTCATAGCACATCGTATTAATTATGGTTAAAACAAAATAACATTTATATGACTAATTATTGAAAAATATTCTTAATTCAAGTACAGCTAAGCAAATCAAGTGCCATAAATTAATTTTGCACTAAATTCATACATACAACAATATTAAATCGCTAAATTCATATAAACATAGTTTACAGAATAAATTCATTCATACCAAATCAGACAAATTCATACAAATTAACTTAGTTGCTAATAATTAATTCACACATATTTTATACAAAATTACCAATTAACTTAAGAGTAGTCCAAAGTGCAATTACCATAACACTAGCTATAATATCCATAGACCATAGTATCCCAACCTGAAGTGAACGGATCCGATTAAACTATTATACTACGTATATTAAATAGCTTGTTAATAACCGAGCTAGCTTGTGCCGAGCCAAGCCAAACTCAAACTCATTAATTTTGGCTCGAGTCTGTGACGAGCGAGCTAGTTTTAACTCGATTCACTAATGAACGAGTTGTTACCAATCGAGTCATAGGCTGATAGCAAGCCGGCATGAGCCACGGGCTTTTTGCCGGTCCTACTGCAGAAGATACATATTTCATGTAAAAACTTATTTTTTATTCTCATGTCAAACATAGTAGTTAACATTCAGCATTAAAAGTAAAATTAAACAATGTCCTCACTTTAACCTATAAATGCCATCCAATGTGTCACATTGTGCTTTCTTTTAAGTAATGTTTTATTTCGGTAATTTATTATCGGATTCAATAATAATTTTAAGTTGGACGAATTGAAAACTAAAAAAAAAAGTTAGAAAAATCAACTTTGTCAACATAATATCTAAAATTAAAATCTAGTTTTCTAGTTGCACGTCACTCTGTGCTTAATGTACAAAAATTTGAACTGATATTGTGCTCACACGTAAGCACTAAATTCATGCTATGATTTATGATTTAAACGATTATAATTGAAGTACAAAAAATATTTGAATTTTGAAAAAATACAACTAATATTTAAATATAACCGTCCATATTGAGTGAGGCTATGGTGCTATGCATAGCACCAATAGCTAGTGTACTACGGCTCAATATGGTACTTTTTAAAATCCTAACGGTCGATCCGAACCGTTCAATGTGATATCCATATGAATATTTACTTGTAAACTAAATTTTATATTTTTTTGAATTTTTTACTATTTTTTTAGATAGGTAGAAAAATCAGTGTTTTCTGAAAATTCTGGACCATCAAATTCTACCTATCTAAAAAAATAGTAAAAAAATTCGAAAAAATATAAAATTTAGTTTGCAAGTACATATTCATATGATTATCACATTGAACGGTTCGGATCGACCATTAGAATTTTTAAAAGTACCATATTGAGTCGTAGTACACTAACCATCCGTGCTATGCATAGCACCATAGCCTCACTCGTCCATATTTATATGAATGAACGGATAGAGATCGTTTCCCAAAATTTAGTCTTGCAAGATAGGAAACATCATACAAGTGACTACATTATGATACTCCAAGCTCCAAACTGCTTCCTAATTATTATCTTGCTGTCCATTTTTAACTTTATTAACTAACTGATGGCATTTCCGTAATATAAACTGTGCACATGGCCATATATACTTTCTTCTCTCCACAACTTTAACAAAATCTCAGCTAAAGTGCCAAATTATCACTTCCTAAGAAAGAAAAGAACCGAGAGTATTGGAGAAGAACACACCGTACGCTGCAACTCCACTTGCAGCAATGTCCAACTGCAGCATCTGGTCTATTCTCTCATGCTTCTTAATTCTCTTCCTCTGCTCTCAGTGCACACAAGCGTACAAAAACTACACTGTAGGAGATGAGCTTGGCTGGTATGATAAACTGGAGGTGTCCAGTGTAGACTACCAGAAATGGGCAGATGGGAAGAACTTTAGCCTTGGAGATTTCCTCAGTAAGATTCCATAATTTTTAATTTCTATTTTTTACAAGTAGGTTGAATTGGGGATCTAATATTTCTCTCTTTTTATGGACTTATTTCCCAAAATGTTTTTTTTTTGGGAATACTTCCTTAAAATTTATTTTGATTCATTTATCAAGTATATATGTGTAGGAGGTTTATCAATTAGGGAAGTTTATCTAATTTTTATAAAGCACCAATTTAGAAAGCAAATATTACTAGCATGTTCTTATGAGATAAAAGAAATTAGTAACAATGCTTTACTTAAAATGGTTTTATTGTGGAAACTAATCCACTTGTAATTGACGATGTTTTCAGTTGATTCATAAAATGAATAGCAGCTTATTATAAGTTAAAATTCTGTTTAGGGGAAAAGACTTGTGATTAGGTGTTACACTGTAACTGTTATAGCACCCGACTAATCATTCCACGGTCCAATCCCGGCCACCCGTTCGACCACCTAACATCCAATTACAATGCACCGCGCACATTGCAGCGGGTCACAAAATCCCTCCCGGGACAGTCCACAGGACTCCAATCATAGACTCTCTGATCTGTGTGTGCTGTTCAAGTTGAGTGTCTGAAAAGCGGGACCCGCCTTCTTTTGAAAATAGAGGATCATTTATCCCATTCTTAATTAACTGTCTTGACTCTGATATTTCAATTTCTCTTTGGTGCTGGCATTGGCATATACAGCAGAGTGGTTGCATTGATTTTGTTTGTGTTAGTATATATACAGAACAGCTAGAGCTGATAAATGCCAACCCAACATATCACGACTCATGAACTCACTTGGCCTTTGTATTTCCTATCATGACTTTGACATGTCTTGCTGACAAACTTCTGTATTAATTGAAATTCATAAAATAATCAAGCATCAATGATATGTCAATATGCATGTTCTCAAGCATTTTAACTTAATACCAGATTAATTTCCTTCTGATGTTTTGTTCCGTAATAATGAAATGATTTCCTTATATATAATTATTATAGATCGATGCACCGATTAACATTAACCTGTGTTCATGGGAAATTTCTGGGTCTAAACATCTCTTGATGGCGTAACAACCAGCAGTCCAAAGTCATTTGCAACATGTTTATTGATAATGACAATGCATCTCTCAGGGAAATATCAGTTGATGTTCTCTAAAATATCCTTTGTTTTCCATTTTCTAAAATGCAATTTCCCTGTTGATAATGACATATTCCAGCTCCTCTTTTTAATTCATGATGGATGATCATCATCATAATTGATTGTTACAATTATTACTATTATATTATATTCATGATCGTTAGTTAGTTATTGGGAGTGATTGTGCAAGTTTTGATGATCTAATGTGAGCCTTTCCTTTTTTCTTGTATTGGACCTTTTAGTTTAGTCTTAATTCCTCTCTTTGTTAAACCTTATTTTAGCCTTCCCCTTTCCTTTTCTCTTGTATTATATGCTAAAGTCAATATTATTTTAAAAAAGTGCAATATCTAACACTGCTTGTTGCTTGTGCTTTACTTCAGTCTTCCATACCGACAAAAACCACTCGGTGGTCCAGACATACAATGCAACCACATTCAAAATATGCGATGCCGATCAGGACATGAACACCACAGAGTGGTCAGTGAGCAACCCGGAGTATAGCAAAGACGCGAGTCACAGTTCCTGTGCCATTGCTCAAGGAGGGTCCCACTTATTTCTTCTCAGACTTCTATGATGGGGAACAGTGCCTAAACGGTCAGAAGTTTACTATAAATGTGACGCATGGTGAGGGTTTGCCCGATAGTTTGAAAGATCCTGCTCCAGATGCTCCGGGACCCGCTAGTGCCGATGATGTACCGCCAAATGACGTGCCGGCGAATTTTGATCACCCAATAGATGATAATAGTACCAGTAGTGATCCTTTGAAGCCCGTTGCTGGTTTCGGGAACAGGAATTGGGCTGGGTTCGGTTTCGGGCTTTTTGCGGTGGTTATTGGTTCTTTAGGATTGTTTGGTTAATTGATGGGTAGTGAGCATGGATATAGGTAAAAATTGTTGTTTTATTTAATAAATTGTAGTGTTAATTTGTATTAGTTTGATAATAAGAGGTTTATTGTCTACATTGATCTGTATAGAGATAATTAAAGGTTTCAATTTTAAACAGAGGCCTTTGGGGGTCCAATGTTCTTTTTATTATCTGTTTCTTAATGGGTCGGGTTAGGTTAGATCTATTGACTATTGGGTCCTGTTGGGTTGTTTTCCCGGTGGCTGACACATTTTAGGCCCGTTAGAATTGAAGTCCGAATGTTCGCCATTTTGGAGGCTTTTAGTCCTCTCTTATCGGGGCTCAAGTTATTAGGCCCTATTAGGCAATACTTTAAAATTTTGGAATTTGGAATTTGGAATTCAGAACTATTCAGAATAAACAAGTAACATTAAAAATACAATAATGAATTTAAGCAAACATTGACATTGGTCGTCTTTATTTCAGAGATTTTAAATAAATTAGGGGAGCCATGAAGTAAACAGCCAAAACTTTCATATGGCTCTCAAAATCAACTCCGATATCAATTTCCATGTCTTTGTTATTTAAATTAGCATTTATTTTAGAGTTCCTTCAGCTAAACCTTAGACTAAAAATTCATATGGAAACAATGTTGAACAGCTCGGATCAACCATTAGAACTTTCAAACTGAAAATTTGAGTCCATAGTACGGGTCAATATATTCTATGCATAGTACCATAACCTCACTCAAAATCCAATGCCCTCGAGAAACATGTTATTGGCGTGGGCGCTGTTCCCCTCTTGTACATATGCATACATTTATTAGTACTAAAACAACAATTACATCAAATATTATGAATAAAACTAAACAAGAAAGCAAGCATTTCCAGCGTTTTGTGTATGCTTGTCTGGTATTTTGGCGGTACTTTATGGAGCGAGTTATTAATTAAATATTTGATAATTTTCTTGGGTACACATGAAATTTGTCCATTCTTTTCCCAAGAACCTCTGCGGAAATAAATCAAATCAATCTATCTATTTTGATTAAAAAAAAGTTTCTAATTGCCAGTAATTACACATGATTGATTATGTCAGGTTCACTCAGATCCAAAGCATCAGTATTACTAGTCCTTTGATTGTGCACAAAAGAATACTTTTTGCATTAGAAAAAACAAAAGGTTCTGCTAGCCAACATACACATAAGCAATCAATAATCAAAACCAACAACATTAAAATCTTTTGAAAAAATTTAACACGATTACAATCAAGACTAAAATATACATCAAAACATTGTATTCGGGACAAACCCCTTTTACAATTTTAACACTAAAATGCTGCAAATTCTAGACAGTGCAACATGAAACACTGAGCTTAAGAATAGCCCAGTTCTACTCTTAAAGATGACTGATTTTCACAACAGCTGATGCTCTTGGGAACTGATACAGATGGTCGACTACAGCTTGCTTGTCATAATCTGTATTTTCACTGCTAACGGTCAATGTTTGGAGAAGAGGGGAAGACTTGAGTATTGATCCAAGAAATGCAAGATTCAACTCGGTTGGTACGAAGTCTTCCAGGCACACATTTTTCAGGTGTTCAAAGTGAAAAACTAAACCAGCAGATGTAGACCCGTCCTTCTGGTTTGAACTGTTACTTATCTGAGAGAAAATGGAATAGAGATATATTATTGCAACAAAGATGAAATTCCACAATTGAAAAAACTTAATTCTTCTTTTCTCTCCCTTTCATGATTCTTTTGGGGTAAAGATTCCATGCAAATGATCATTTGAGGTCCACATATTTTTGTATAAATTCATACACGTCCCTGAAAAATCCCACAAAAAATGTAAAACCTCAATCAAAGCATATCTATACTCCTCAATGACAGATCAATTTGTTAAATATGATATCTACGGAGAACTTACAATTACATCAAGGTCTTCTAGTGTAGGGGCATTCCGAAAGAGAAATGAAGCAGCAGTGATCTCCTCTGGGCTGCTCGGATCTATTTCCATTGTCAAAACCTTCAAATGAGAAAAACTAGTATGGACCCGATTCTCTTCCAGAAAATTCCCTTGAGCAAGATACTGTAGTCAGAAAAAGGAAAAAAAAGAAGAAAAAAAAATGCAAAACTTTGTCATGCCAATTTGCAAAAAGATCTGAGCAATGGCTAGGTAAATTTGAAGACATGTTCTGACTATGTGTTTGTTAGAAGAGATTTTATTAGTTAAGCATCTCAATTGTAAATTAGGGGAAAATAGGACATTTCCCATCAGTAAATTTGATGGGAATGGTATTAGAATCAGAAGCCTGAAATGCGAAATCATCTTAAAGTCATGGTGAAGCATACAATAAGAAAAAGTACATGTACTGGCACTGGCAATAAAATATATGGGGCGCTAGATCGTCTTTACTTAAAATATAACTAAACTTTAAACAGTTCTACTTCAATTAACAAAACTAATCCACAGGACAGAATATAGGAAACTAACAAAACCGGTATAACATGCTAGTACCAGATGATCACCAGAATACCAACATCAGAAATTGCAAACTTTTGAGTAAAACCTTAACTTATGAATACTAAAAATGATGAAAGATTATTTGTAGGAAATGATGAAATTAACCTGTAGAAAATGCCTATGTATGCCAAGCATTTTAATTTCTAGGACACCATGAAAAGCTCTAGAAAAATTAGTTCTGCATCCACCTTTTGGCACGGTATTTTCACCAGAAGGATTCTTTTCCAAATCAACACATGCTCTGGCCAACCTGGGTGTAAATAACTGGAGATCTGTAAAATTCCCATCAATCAACAATCTTTCAAGAATTGGTGCATCAATCCTGAGGCCAGATCTTTCTCTGAATTTCCTTAGAGAGAGATCTTTCAAAAGGGGGCAACTGCATACTAGCCTCTCAATCTCAGCCCCGGTAAGAGAACAATTTTCGAGCTTAAGTACAGAGAGCACCTTAAACCCTTCATACACTTTAGGTAGTTTTACCAAACAATTGCACAAATCAACCGAGCTCAGGTCTTTACAAGAGAAGAAGCTTGAATGAAGCTTGTACTTTCGCTTAGAAGTAAACTCCAGAGTTAATTCACTAATTCCATTTCTTGACAGTTTCAGAATCCATCTGTCAAAGGCATCATGGCAAGATTGCTTAGTTGACAAATTGAAATTACGAATTGGCCACTTGTGGAGAAGGAACAACGTGTCGACAAATTTGACCAGCCTTGATCGGCTTTCTGGTAATTTGCTGGAGCGGAAGTAGGATTCCTGGATTTTGAGCTCGGGAATCATGGTCCATGTGTACCTCCATTTGGTTGACAACCTGTTTGTTCTAATAGCATCTTTTATTGGTAAATGGGAGAGAATTTTCGCTCTAATGGTTTCGTCTAGGTTGCTTATAATATCATTCTCATTTTCTTCATCGAGATTAGCTCGTGTTTGTTGCCGATCATCCATGGTTGTAGGTTCTCCAGAAATATCTATGTCAATAATCAAAAGTTTGACATGTAAAAGAACTAAAGAGTAAAATCTTGATTCTTTTACTAAGCAAATCATACCTGTCACTTGATTTCATATCAAATGCAAAACCAGATTACAGAAAGGTGATTTCACAATTAATGAATAACCATTGACCGAGGGGTTTTGGGTTGAAAAACCTTTGAATCGGATGAGACTCACTCACCTTAGGTCCGATTACGCCGATCCTTTGCTTCTAGTTTGTTTGTTTGTGACTGATCTTTCGGATTCGATTCTTCGAACTTGGAAGGGAAAGCAGCAATGGGGATGTGATTGTTTGATGGTCGGAAGAAATTTCTTGGGATAGCGTGAAAAACTTGTTTTGTTAATTAAGTGAAAGAAGACGGGTCGTCGGGTCTCCAGTGGGATCCGATCCGAGTCATTGTTTAATTGGACAATAGACTATGTACTATGTTGATAGGAGTAGGTCCGATGGGCATCGGACCTACTTTTTAAGTTCAATTAGCTCTAACCGTACGATTAGCATCAATATCTGCTCGCACGGAAATTGATACAGAATCACACGGATTTTGATGCGTAGATCACGAATCTTGATGCAAATCGGATGGTCACCACACCTATCGAACCAAAGTAGGTCCAATGGACTCTGATTCGTTTATTTTTCTGAGCCGTCCACTGTTGGCCGTGGCCTCATATTTTGTTTTTAAATCTGAACGGTGGATCTGAATTGTTAAATATCATCTTCGTATAAAACTTTACGTACACGTAGGTCAAATTTTATATGCTTTAGAATATTTATTTTTGTTTTATTAGATAGGTAGAAAATTACTTAATTTGAATATTTTGGACCATCGCAATTTTCTATCTATCTAAGAGCCTCGTTATTCGTGAAATTTTATGGAATTTATTTCTATTTCAGTTTCAGTTTTTTATTGGACAAAGTTTCTTATTAAGAACCATACTGATTAAACAATTCACTTAAATTATTTATAATACATAATTTCTGATTTGAGGTGGCTTAATAAAAACTCTAATTAATTTCAGAAATGTAAATGTTTAGAAATTTTAGAGACTTTAATTTTTTAAAACTGCTTAACATTTATTTAGAAATTCATTTCAATTGATGGGATAAAAAATAATAAATATTTCTAAAAATTGTAAAATTTGTATATCAAGTACATTTTCATATGAAATTGTGTTTAATGGTTCGGATTGACTATTTAAATTTAAAAATAGAGATATGGATCCATAACATATGTCGATTATATTAATCCTCACTCTTGTGATAAATAGATATAAAATATTTTTATTTTTATTTTTTATCTGATTTTAATACATTTATACTTGTTATTTATTTTTCCTCTATTTTTTTTATTCAATTATTTACAAATATAAAATATTATACACGAGTAATTGAAAATTTATCAAATCATGCAGAATCCGACATGAAAACTCATATTAATTTAACATAAATTATGTTCTAAATGCCGAAATTTTTATTTATACCATTAAAAAAAAATAAACCAAAACACCCCAAAATATGAGGAATTCCATATCTACCCGAGCCGTCAAGCCAATCTGTGGCTCCCATTCTTGGAGAGCCGCAGATTGGTTTGGAGGCCCCTCAAATACATAAATATATTTAACTATTACAATGATTTTTGAGCTTTTGGGGGCCGCCAAGCCAATCTGCTGCCCCATTCTTGGGGGGCCGCAGATTGGCTTGGGGCCAGAGTTTCGGTTCTAAATGTACAAATAAATTACTTGAATGGATAATGAACATTAAAAAAATTCCACAATCTCACCAACTTTCGTACTTTATAATATTTTCCTATTTTTTGTGTTTTACTGAGATGGTCTAATTAGTGCAGTATTATTTCTTGTGATAAAAAGATATGCTCAGAAATATTCTATTTATGATCTAGTTTTCAAATTTTTTTTTATTGAAACTCGAGATGTTGAGTTTCAGGTTGTCTTTTATTTGAAGCTGTTCAAATTCGGGTGTCTTTTGGGTCAGATCAGATCAGATCTTGCTACCTTTGACAATTAAAAATTAATCGAGCTAACTAGTTCGAATTATTTTGAACACAAATCGAGTTGGAACTCTGCACAAGCTCCATTATTAGAAGAGTGTTTATATTTGTTTTCATATTATTTTAAATAATTAATGCTCATCTTTTCTTAACTATATTTATGTACTCATCAATATTTTATTGATTTTATAATAAATTTTAAAAAGATGCTTATATATAAAAGAAGCTTGTAATGTTATATTAATAACTAAATATTTCAAAATACATAACAAAGCTATTTTTAATCGAACTCAAGCGTCAGGTATAAAGATATATATATTTTTTAGAATATATAAGACATTTATTTTGAGTAAAAGTTGAAGATCAAACCATTTAACTATTTAATATTCACAGGAAATTTATACAGATCATGGCAACAATGGCCAATAAGATCATACATGCTATATATGATCATCAGACCATGTTTTTATACCAGTAAACCCTGAAAGAGATCGATAAGCTTAAAATTAGTACACCAATATATTGTAATCTGAGCATTTGTTTATTAGACATTGAACTCAATAATTTAACAACAACATAGTATTCAGGAAAACAACTCTAGTAACACCATTTAACCTAAAAGGAATGCCAACACATGACAAACATAAATGAGAAATTTAAGATCTCAACTTGACAAACTATTTCTCAAATCGGTCTGCACGTTGTTACCGTTCTATGAGATGTCAATCGTGCCGGATGAATTCCTACCAATAATACATTGGCGATGGACGGCACATGGGAACTTCTCCACCAATTCGGCCTACAAAATGAGACATGACAGAGGGGAACGGAGTCCGCAAAACAGTGCAATTTGGAAACTTAGAGTGCCGCACAAGGTTAGAGTCTTTATTTGGATCATTTTTCAGGATAGCCTTCTAACCCAAGAACAACTGCAACAAAGAGGATGCCAGGTGGGTCTGGGATGCCATCTATGCTCTGATACGGCGGCTGAAATAATGGACCACCTATTGCTTAGGTGCGCCTTTGCAATGGGGTACTGGAGGATACTGCTCTTTAGATTCAATCTAGGGGTGACGTTAAATCATTATCAGAGGATTATTGATCTTTGGTGGCAACCAAGGAAGCGCATGGATCGGTCAGCATACAAACTTTGGGACTCCGTGTGGGTATCAGGGTGCTGGGCCTTATGGCGCGAGCGTAACAGACGTCTGTTCACAGCCACACAGCTGACCATACCACAATTAGTGGGCCAAACAGCCATGGAGATTGATAAATGGCAAAGACACTTATGAGGCGATTTTAATTTTGGGTTTAATTTTTGCATGCGCACCTTGTAATTAATTAGCAAGTTAGGTCTTGTAAATAACTTTATTTCATTAATGAAATCGTCGGTTGAGCCATGCTCACTGATCTTCAAAAAAAAAAAAACTTGACAAACTCAATAATTGTCTGAATTAACCTAATCCCTGTTAATCAACGCTCTATGTAACGATATATCTTGATCTACCGATATGTGACAAAAAAAAACAAGCCTTAAAATTCCAAGCGCCAATTATCGTGCCAAAATGAGGTACTGTGTCCATCCCCTACATTTCTTTGCACTGAATATTTAACAATTAATGCAAAATAACCTGTAAATTAGAGCTGAAAATGCTGATTTAGGGGTTCCAGGTTGTTCAGATATAATTAATTTGGTCTATGAAAGAATAAGATCCAAAGCAGCACTGGTTATGCATATAAAGATCTTTGTTCAATTGAGCAATAAAATTAAATTAACTGAGAATCTTATTGCACTTAAAACTAACCATCTTGTGTGAAGTACATTGCACATATTCATTTTAAAACATTAACCGGTACCGGCTGATAACAATTTGGAAAACCCAACTTCTCTGTTGTGCTGTATAGGCGTTCCATTAAATGAAAAATAAGTCAGAAGTTTCTCCATATTCTTGTTTCTAGTAGCTTACAAACAAATTTTATTGAATTTTTTTTTTTTGAGAAAAGGAACCTGCATTGCTTTTATAAATATAGACTCTTGTATCAAGATGCAATGATAAGAAGATCAGTAATTAAGTAAACATCTCATAAATAACAGAAAGTTTATGATGGCTAATCAGGTGACCTGATAAAGCCGAGGATTGGTTCAAAATTTTCAGACTGCCAATAAAGACTGTAAATTAAAGCTTATCTGCTGGCCCCTCTACCTCATCCTCAATAACGAAGCATCTCAGTACAGGATCAGAACTGAAAACAATATATTGCAAATTCATGCACTGTTTTGCTCTAATTTTTTCAATTTCAAATATGAGATCATCTGTGGCTGCTTTTTAGAAGTAATTAGTTAGCAAACTTGGTTGTCAGCACTTCATTTGGGTAATTTTGTTATTTTATTTTAGAAATAGTAGGTGGAACACCAACTAGATTTTGTTGAACAAGAAGTACAGAATGCATATAATTCCAATTGAAGATGAAAGGAGAAAAGGAGGACAAAGAAAGAGTAACAATTGAATAGAAGAGGTAAAAAGTTTTTTTTTTTTTTTTTTAAGAAAGACTAATTAATTAAGATGTCAGAAAGAATTCTATTTCTAATTTAGCAATGCAAGCTCATTTTATGTCATTTTTATAGTCACGACTTCATCTGTTAGAACTGGTTGACAAAAATCAAGGGTTCAATTAGGGATATTTCCAAATGCCCCTCTATATTAAGTAGGTTTAATTTCATGATTTATACGTACATTCTATGTTCAATATTCAATGCATGTTGAATTAATACTTGAATAATTTATCTATTTATTTTCTTTGACAAGTGATGATATGCTTTTAATTAATAATTCCATTCCGAAATAGTTCAGTGCCTTTTTGGCAAATTCAATGAATTAGCAGTGAGCACATGAAAATTAAATGAAAATCATACATTTCAGCTGGACACGAAAAAATATAGAATAAAATAAAAGGCATAGATATATGCATGTATATACATCAAATAATATGATTTTCATACTTGACGGCAGTGTAAGATCTACTATATATTGATATTCATAATATATTAGGTACGGGCATCTGATTAATGCTTGAAATTAATATAATATATATATATATATACTTGAATGGATATATCGGAAAAACCCAAAAATCATTTTGGTCTGTAGTATACGTAGACAAGAATTTCCCTTTTTGTTTTGGTGCTAGGCCAACAATTAATTGCAATAAGTTGACACCTACTAATTAATTAATATATAAAAAGTACTCTCCTCTTGCAAAACAAAATTAATTGCATGGTAAAATATATATATATATATATATATATATAGCTCTCCTTGCCTTTGACATATTTCTCTAGCTCCATCATAGAAATGATCCCTTGAACATATTTCTCTACAATTGGTCGACAAAGAGGTAATCTCCTACTCTCCTTCTCTCATTGCCAAAAAAAGGAAGATACAAGAAAACTATATATATTTCCTTAATTCTTTTGCTGTAAACTGTAATGCCAGGTACTTGTTTTTGTTATTTTAATCCGTGACTCATGTAACATAATTAATGTTAGCAGGTCATTTCTTGATTTTTTTTGTTTTGTTTTCACTAATGAAGAATTACTGTGTTGAATGTTCTTGATTTTCTTGCTTTTGTACAAATGAAGAATTACTAACTGTGTTGTATTTGATTTCTTTACATCAATGGCCTTTGAAATTCTTGTAGACTGCTCAATAGGACGAAACAAAATGTTTTTCCTTTCTCAGAATTTTACTTTTTTGAGTTAATTTGGATATCTGTGCAACTTAGTGATTTTTTTCTTCTAAATATTTGTTGCATCTCTGAATGTATACTTGATCAATATATATAATCAGTTTTTCTTTTATTTTCCTTCTTTTTATTTGGGACAAAAAAATGATGGCATTACGGTTCTTCTTTTAGCTAGCATCTTGGAATACATCTTTATTTTTGTTTTTGAATCGGCATTCTGTATATTTTAATATATTTTGGTATGGAATTTCATTTTTATGCTTCATTTGGTAGTGTCATCAGCAAAGTATTTGAACAGTCAAGATTCCGGATCGTTAATTAAAAAATACGTCATTTTCAGACCGTTAATTCTGTTTGTCAAGAATTAATATGCCGTTTTCAGGCCGTTAATTCGGTTTGTCAAGAATTAATATGTAGTTTTCAGACCGTTTATTGTTAACTTTCCCCGCCTTTTGAATGCACACGGGCTGTTTAAATTTTGGAAATTTATAATAAAATAGGAGAAACAATCTTTCTGCCCATATTCTTAAATGCTCGACGCTATGTTTTCTGGTGCATTTATCCTGATAAACATAGCTTTTGTTCTTTCAGGCAAAATGAAAAATAACTATACACCGTCATTTCTCCAAGATCATTTAAATTTAGATTTTTATGCTATCCATGAATTGTGATAATATGTTTTATTTGCAGATTTATACAAACTTGCATCGAGTATACTCCATCAGCAATTATGAAGAATGTCAGGCAAAAGTGGAGGACACTGGAAAGCATCTACCAGGAACTCGATGCAATTGACGAAATTCACAAACCATATAAGAAGAGGATAGACTTCAGAGTACTAACAAGCACTGGCATTGAAGAGATTGAGGAAAGTCAAATGGAAATGACAAATACTCAAATGGCAGGGAAGAAAGCACAAAGTTCGGTTGCGGCGAAACAAACTCATGTAACAGGAAGTGATGAGTTGGATATCGAACCCAGTTCTAATTAACTTGAGAAGAGATGGAAATGCAAAAAGACTAATAATTCAGAAGCAGAAAGCAATTGTTCTACATTTAGTTGATTCCATGTTTACTCTTTGTACCTTAATTTCTTAGGATAAAATATTTTTGAATTCATTTTCTTTTACCAGTACATAATGTTTTACCAGTAAGCTTATCTTTTTTCAGATATGATGATGATATACTATCCATATTGGTAATTACTTGGTCCATGATACAATTGAAAACCCAGACAAGGTGATGGTTTTGGTTGGTTCAAATTACTGAACATGAAATTAAGATATTTTTTTGCACTCTTAATAATTAATAACCACTTGAAATTTGCACTGTTTTGGTAAAAAATATACTAATTTGTTGTAACATTTAACCTAGAAAATTTAAGGAAAAGTAGAGAATCTCGACCATATCTTCTATATATATATATATATATATATAGACCGGCTAATGTCATAACGTTATAACTTCGGCCGAAGTTATAACGAGTCGTTTATTAGTTTTTAAAATCCAAACAACCGATCCGAACCGTTCAACTTTTTCTAAATATTGAAATGTGCTTGGAGTCTAAATTTTACATTTTTTTGAATTTTTTTACTATTTATTAAGTCACTTTCAAAATCGCAAATCTACTGTGAACAGTAAAAAACAGTAAAATTTTCTGGACCACCGGATCAGTATTTTCAAAGTGGCTTAATAAATAGTAAAAAAGTTCCAAAAAATGTAAAATTTAGTCTCCAAGCACATTTCAATATTTAGAACATGTTGAACGGTTCGGATCGGTTGTTTGAATTTGAAATTGCAAAACCGACTCGTTATAACTTCGGCCGAAGTTATAACGTTATGACATTAGCCAACCTCTATATATATATCTATATATATTCTATCCAGCAACCAGTCTCTAGCTGCCATGTGGCAATAAATAAGTGAATCTGGCTCTTTAATAGCACATATGTTTGCATTTAATGTTTTCAAATTTCTTTGACGCAGTTTTGCCCTTTGCCTTCTTTCATGTCACAAAAATCTCTGTTTTTTTTTGTTCTATTTTACAGTTATTCCATTAATTGTGCTGATATTAATTTGTTTGTTAAAGAAAAACAATAAAAAAATTGATACATATTGCTTGTAAATTCAATAATTTTTTTCATATATGATGGTGGGGTTTTACCTAATTTTTAACCTACAGTAAAAAATAGTGTAATAATTTACATATCTCTGTCCACCTGAAAGCTTGCCTTCCCATTTAATATTAAAGCATTTCTCTTTAATTTTTAATTTATTGAAAAAAAAAAAAAAACAAGGATACCAGACATGATCACCGCGGATAAGGAAGAATAACAGAAACCTAGCTAACAGCCAATGTTTACAACCAATTATGATTACATGGAAACTGATGAGGTTCACAAGAGCACCATCGCTTACAACTTGGTTCAGTGTAACAGCTTATTTATTTTCGTTTTAATTTATTGAAAAATTATCATATTTATGATGCAAACTGAAAGGTGTAGTATATATATAAACGTATATGTTATCAGTGGTAACTTAAAATGTTTGATTTAAAAGCCCAATATTAATAGCATGCTTTATACAGCCCGTTAAATAAAAGAAAGTAAATTTCGGCCCAAACAAATTGATTTCGTACAGGACAACGAGAAACAGAAATAATTTTCTTTTGACCTAACTAAACAAAAGATAATATTAATTTGAAAATAGAGACGACAGGCTATTTTTGAAACTAAACAAATTTAAATATTTGGGAACTATCAGCTGACGAATCTACCTTGACAAGTCTTCCTCCGCTAATTTTCCAAACAGGTAAAGTGAATCAAGGTTTAAGAAGACGAGAATAAAAGCCAAGCAAAGAGCAACGAAGGACCAGATTTGAAATAAGGGATCCATGGGGGACCTAATAACAAAAGCACCTCTCTGGTCTCTCCGAAGGTAATTGGATCTGCCTCCGCTGCTTTTCTTAAAGAAAAGCAGGACCCTCCTTTTCCGATCCGAACCATTCAAATTTGTTGAGATTTGTGTATGAAAAAGTTGTTTTATCGAGATACGTGAATGAACAAATTTAATGGTTCGGATCGGAAAAGGAGGGTCCTGCTTTTCTCTAAGAAAAGCAGCGGAGGCGGATTGAAGGTAATTTGGGTAGCCTATGACGATATGACCCTCTCACACTTCATTGGCATTTATTATTAATGATTTCGGACACCTGAGAACGGATCCTCTCATTCGGTAGAGAAACTGTCAGCTATCCAATTAAAAGAGAAATTTCCTACTATCCAAAGCAGAGAATCAGCAATTCAGCACGCTGTCACTGATCCAGCGACTGGTCAAAATCTTGTTTGTTTTTGCGTTTTCAAGAGCCCGACGCACGAAGGTACCCGTGTTTAGACTGGAAAAAACGTGACATTATTTGTCGTAACGTGACTAATATGCGGAAATTTTTTATTGGTAAAAAATAATAAAAAAGAAGAGAGAAAAATCAGTTCTTGTATTGGTAGAGATCGGTACAAATTCTTCTTATATTGGTAGAGATCGGTACAAATTTTACTGATCCTAAAAGTCTCAAATTTTGGAACGGTATCAATATTACCGATCCTAACTCAGATTTTTAATTTTTAGACATTTTTCCGCCGCAACACGAATTGTTACAGCTTCTGACAGAACTAAAAAAGTTATAATTTAGATCTGTAAATTTCCTACCGATTCTAACATTGGAGTATTTTTTAATAGACATATTTTAATCAAAGTATGGGCCATCAATCATTTGACAACGATGGAAATGATTATAAAAAACAATGATTAAAATATGTCTTGGAAAGAGACAGAAGAGAGAGAAAGAGGCAGGGAAGAGACGGGACCACAAAAAAGCAAATCAAAGTTGGGATCGCTATGAGTTGTACCGATTTAATGTTGAGACCTCAATACCGGATTCTCTGTGACGCTATTTTCATAATCCGCTGAAAAAATACAAAAAAATAAAAATCTGAGTTAGGATCGGTAATAGTAATACCGTTTCAAATTTTGTGACTTTTAGGATCAATAGAATTTGTACCGATCTTTCTGCCAATATAAGAACTGATATACTCTTTATGTTTCTCTCTCTTCTTTTCTATTAATTTCTACCAATAAAAAATTCCCTAATATGCTGTGATTTTGGTTTCGTGTTGTGTCATACTGTGATTAAGTTAATTTTTCATGTGTCGTATTGTGTTGTGATTAAAATGTTAAGAGGTGGTGATGGCACGTGAATGGTCACGTGACATGAATCACGCTATACTCAAATGTGCCAGGACCAAACGTGACTCACGTGATCACGTGCATTGATTATAATTTAGGTTAGTTTATTCAAAATTCATCATTTGAACAAGAATTAACGGTCCTAATTACACATAACTCGTGTGACCACGTGTCATGTTGTAATTAGATCTTTCGCGTGATGTGTTATGCCATACCAAATTTCTAAAGATAGTCACCAACGCAAATGATTACGATACAGAACATGCGAGTCACGACACGTAACCAACACGCGTGGCGTGCTGTTCCGTGACAGAATTAGCTCGGCCGTGCCATCTTTTATCTATAAAACAACCGTTCTGTAACGGAGTTTCATCAAGGTGCATGTGTTTGGAGGGTTGAGATGCAGTTAAATTTTTTTTTTTAGATAAAAGTGGGTGAGTTTCATCGATTTCATTAAAAATTAAACTAATACATAGCCTCTGAAATGATGCAGTTTATTTTGGCTTTAATCAAAATATATTTATTTCGGAAAGAATAGTTCAGTTATTTGATCTTTGATCGAGTTTCAATTTTAAACTTTATGGTAGTTTGGCTTTCAATTACATTTAAAAATTAAGTAAATATACTATTTTTTAAAATTGGTACAAAATCACTGTTTTTCACGAAATTGTGGACCATCTAAAACTATAATTTTGTACCTATCTTAAAAAATAGTAAAAAATTTCAAAAAAATATAAAATTTGGTCTCCAATCATATTTTAACGTGAATATTATGTTGAACAGTTCGGATCGTCTGTTTAAACTTTGAAATTGAAAATAAAGAATGTGGGATACAATTGGGGCATTTGAGCCCTCCTCATATATATATATATATATATATATATATATATATATATATATATATAGGAGTTGGCTATGGTGTTACGCATAGCATAGAGGGCCTCCGTGCTACAACTCAATATTTGAGTTTTCAAAATTCTAACGGTCGATCCGAACCGTTCAACATGATCTCCATATGAATATGTACTTGCAAACCAAATTTTACATTTTTATAGAATTTTTTTACTATTTTTTTAGATAGGTAGAAAATCACTTGATCTGAATGGTACAGAATTTTCAAATTAAGTGATTTTCTACCTATCTAAAAAAATTGTAAAAAAATTGTAAAAAATGTAAAAATTTGGTTTGCAAGTACATATTCATATAGAGATCATGTTGAACGGTTCGGATCGACCGTTAGGATTTTGAAAACTCAAATATTAAGCCGTAGCACGGAGGCCCTCTATGTTATGCATAGCATATTAGCAATTTCTTATATATATAGAATCTGGCTAATATGCTATATGTAGCATAGAGGACCTCCGTGCAACGGCTCAATATTTGAGTTTTCAAAATCATAATGGTCGATCCGAACCGTTCAACATGATCTTCATATAAATATGTACTTGCAAACTAAATTTTACATTTTTTTAGAATTTTTTACTATATTTTTAGATTGGTAGAAAATCACTTGATCTGTACCATTCAGATCAAGTGATTTTCTACCTATCTAAAAAAATAGTAAAAAAATTCTAAAAAAATGTAAAATTTGGTTTGCAAGTACATATTTGATCACTCAAAAGAGAGCGATATTTTCTTTTAAAATTTATAAACTCGAAAATGCTATCGGTTCGGATTGCAAGCGCACAATCCTATCAAGTAGTATAATCGAGATCGATCGACAGGGAATGTTGATTTACAGTCTTGAGCGATAAAATCACAATCTTTCGAAAAGCTAGACAAAATCTGAAAATTTGAGAGTTGAAATTACGATCAATGTAAATTTGGCAATAATAAAAAATAATTAAAATAAAGATAGAGATGAGAATTCGTAAGGTTTTGGCACACTATTGCTACTCAATCCACTTCGATATTCTACTTTTGTCGGGTATGATTTCCTGTTGTTGTTTTATGGAAGACACCACATAGGACACTGCGAGTTATCTTACGCAAATGACAGATCTTCCATCGAGATACTACATAGGACACTGCGAGTTATCTTACACAAATGACAGATCTCTAAGTATACAAGTTACTACATAGATCACTGTGATTTATCTTACGCAAATGATATAACTTGATTCGCATTTTGTTGTTCCGATTTATGATTTTCCCGCTAAGGTTTTCTTCACATAAATCAAATGACTCCCAACGAAGCTAACTCGTGCAACATAGTTTCTACTATCATTAAAGCACTGTCACTATCCTAACGGATTAAACTAGATCATCGATATTAGATGAAGGGATAATAAATCACAAAAGCATTTCAATCAAACAACAATAAATCATAATCAACAGAAAATATATATATCAAAGCATCATAAGTAACAAAGGTTTATTGAATCGAAAGGAGTTTCAAATTTCATTACCAAATGATACATCTCACAGGGTCACATCAATAAAGAACTAATTAAAAATGCTCTTTGATTTATTTGACATGTGTGACATGACAAATAAATTAATTTCTCTATCGAAACATGAGATAAATAATTATGACGATAATTATATAGTATTTTTTATTTAATTAGATAGTTTAACAAAGTCTAAATATCAAAAGGATAAAATAGGAAGAAGTTTTGCTAACTTCAAAAAGGAGTTTTTTGAACGGCAAGTAGTTATGTATTTTCACCACAATTTATGTGAACCGAATGTCAAACGGGCATAACTTTTCATCCATAACTCTGTTTTCAGTGAATGACTGCTTTTTGGAAAGCCTGTGAGAAGATCCGCAGTTTCTGGTCCAGTTTAAGCCAAAACCAAAGGGCTGGAAAACAACATGTTCTGCCAAGGTTGAAACCACAGTTTCGAGCCAAAATCAAAGGGCTGAAAAACAACATATTCAGACAAGACTGAAACTAAGGCCAGAACTGCTGCATAAAAAACAGTTATTTGAGGAATGTTAATTTTGACTGATTGGAAATCATGGGAATAAAAAATTCTAGGACGTGGGGAATTGCTTGTAAACTGTAGGTAGACTATTTAAAGAGGTCTCTTGCCTAGAAGAACTATCTTTTGTTTTAGAGAGTCAAAATTCTGTCGAAATTATGTCTCTCCCATTTGATCTCTAATGTGTTGAGAACCCACGAAACCCCCCACGAAACCCTAAACTTAAGATCTGATTTCTTGGATGATAGGCAATAATGAACGACTAAATTAGTATTCTCTAGCAAGATAAAATTTTAGTTTCTAACTAATTTCTTGATGTATACCAAGGTTCTACTTTGAAAGCTCAATTTGGTGCAAAGCGTTTTAGGAGATTGGCAAAATCAACCACCAATTTGCAAGAGATTGGATCTCAAGCGCTCTGCAAACATATATTTATTATTTGGAAATATTAATGTTGATTTGATTTCGGTCACGCACAAAGTTCCTTTGATACTTCACTCAAAAATCCCAACACAAAGTTCCTTTGATACTTTACTAAAAAATTTTGGAATTTCGCTACCCTAAAATACCATAAAACTCCAACAAGAAAATAGAGGGAACAAAAGAAGAGAGAATCATGAAGTAATGTATTTTGTTATATTCTTGGCATTTTTTACAATTTATCTGTTTTCTTTGCGAAATACTTAATAAATAGTAAAAAAATTCAAAAAAAAATATAAAATTTGATCTCCAAGTACATCTTAATATAGATATCATGTTGAACAGTTTGGATCGACTGTTTGAACTTTAAAAATCACAAAATTAAATTGTTAGAAGATGTTGTAACTTACAACTATTGTAAGTGGATCCCTCCTCATATATATATATATATATATATATATAGAGTAAGGCTACGGTGCTTTGCAAAGTAAACCACCCCGTTTACTTCGGGTTACTTTTTGGATTTTGAAAACCAAACAACCAATCTGAACCGTTCAATATGTTCTAAACATTGAAATGTGCTTGGAGACCAAATTTTACATTTTTTGGAATTTTTTTACTATTTATTAAGCCACTTTGAAAATCGCTGATCCGACGGCAAACAGTAAAAAACAATAAAATTTTCTGGACCACCGGATCAGAAACTTTCAAAGTGGCTTAATAAATAGTAAAAAAATTCCAAAAAATGTAAAATTTGGTCTCCAAGCACATTTCAATGTTTAGAACATATTGAACGGTTCGGATTGGTTGTTTGGATTTTCAAAATCCAAAAAGTAGCCCGAAGTAAACGGGGTGGTTTACTTTGCAAAGCACCGTAGCGTTACTCTCTCTCTCTCTCTCTCTATATATATATATATATATATATGAGGAGGGATCAAGTTACAACAAAGTTACAACAACTATTTTTTTCATTTTCAAAGTCCAAATCGTCAATCCAAACCGTTCAACATGATCTCCACGATAAAATGTGCTTGCAGATCAAATTTTACATTTTTTTGAATTTTTTTACTATTTATTAAGTATTTTACAAAAAATAGTCATATTCAGACCATTGAATTTTGTACCCATCTTAATAAATAGTAAAAAAATTCAAAAAAATGTAAAATTTGATCTGCAAACACATTTTATTTAGATAATCATGTTGAACGGTTTGGATCGACGATTTGGACTTTGAAAATGAAAAAAATGATTGTTGTAACTTTGTTGTAACTCAAATTTGTTGTAACTTGATCCCTCCTCTATATATATAGAGAGAGATGGGCTATTGTACTTCGCGAAGTAAAACTCCCGTTTACTTCGGGCCATATTTTGTCATTTTAAAAATCCAAACAATCGATCCGAACGTTCAACATGTTCTAAATATTGAAATGTGCTTGGTAAATTTTACAAATTTTGGAATTTTTTTACTATTTATTAAGCCACATTGAAAATCGCTGATCCGGTGGTCCAGAAAATTTTACTGTTTTTTACTGTTCACAGTGGATCAGCAATTTTCAAAGTGGCTTAATAAATAGTAAAAAATTCAAAAAAATGTAAAATTTAGTCTCCAAGCACATTTCAATATTTAGAATATGTTGAACCGTTCGGATCAGTTGTTTGAATTTTCAAAATAAAAATATGAGCGTGAAGTAAACAGGGATTTTACTTCGCGAAGTACAATAGCCCATCTCTCTCTCTCTCTCTATATATATATATATATATATATATATATACACACACATATGACAAGTATCATACCATATCATAATCCTTAAGCAATAATTGTCTTGTGTCAATACCATATCACACGATATCACAAACATATTCAAGATAGAAACGTGTCATCCTTGAAATATATTTGTTTTTTTATTCTGAAATAATTCAAATGAGTCTCTGGAGTATAATTTTTGTTAAATCAAATTAGTACTGTAAGCTTTATATTCCCATGTTGAACTTTTAATTTATGAAATGCAGCATTGTCTACGGGCTTCCCCTAAAAAAAAAATTTGCAACCACGAATGGCATTTTCTCCCAAAAAATGAGCACACGATGAAACATTTGGAGGCCGATACAAAGAAAGGGGAATAAAAATGATCAACGTGCATGCAAATGATTTGCAATCAAAAATAGGAGAAAAGAGAATTGAGTCTAGACTAATATTTTTCAAGTGGAATTCTTTTATCTCTTCAATGATGTTATAAATTTAAGGATTACTTTTATTTTAAAATGAAGGGTATAATAGTCAATTTAATTTTTGAAATAACTAAATTAAAAATTAAATAATTAAAGAGGATAGAATAAAAAATGTCAAATTTTGATGATATATTGGATATTATTAGGGCTGCAAACGAACCGAACCGAATCGAACTTACTCCCAGTTTGAGTTTGGTTTGAATTAATTTCGAACGAACTCAATTTCGAATCGAACTTTTTACGAACTCAATTTCAAACTTTTACGAACTTTGTTACGCCTTACGAGTTATGACTTATGGCTGGGCCATAGTTCGAAATTACAGCACTTCAATAAAAACTCAGGCATTCTGAATTCTAATTACACAGTACACCAAAGTTTATATCAAAGTTCATTACAAATACCAAAATTTATATCAAACACCAAAGTTTAGTACAATCAATCAAAGTTCAGTACAATCACAGAATCCAAAGTTTTCCAAATAGCCAACAGGAGCAACATCACCAAACTTTTCAAATATCCAAAGTATTCAAAGTACAATTTAAATATCAATAAAAGTACAGAACAATCACCAAAGTCTTAGAATTATTACAAATCCAAATATTATCCTAAATAAAACATTAAAGTTTATTATCAGCAGAAATTAACGGTTTACATTTGAGTTAATTTCGAACTAAGTTTGGTTTGCGAACCTATTTCGAACGAACTAGGTCTAGTTTGAGTTTGGTTTGAATTAATTTCGAACTAAGTTTGGTTTGAATTAATTTCGAACGAACTCAATTTCGAATCAAATTTTTTACGAACTTTTTCGAATCAAACTCAAATCGAATTACGAACTACGAATTTTTTGTGCAGCCCTAGATATTATGATATTTTCTTGAAAACAAATACTATTTTGAAAGTTTATATGGAGACACTGGAAATGCTCTCTAAATTTTTAATCTTTAAAAAAAAAAAAAAAACTACTAATCTAATTCAGCGGGCGGCGGCCTTTTTGAAGCAGGATTTATGTGTAACTAAAAAAATTTGACGGTTGTGGGCTAATTTTCGATAAACTTTTAACCGAGTGCTATTCGTAAATGGTCACAAGTCTCCCACACAGTCACACACACAGACACACTCCCTTTTCCAAATTTTAAGCGGGAAAAGAGTCACGTGCCTAAAACTCGTCCCACTCGATCAGTGTCCATTTTCCCGCTTATCTCCCTTTCCTTTTTCCTTCATCGATCTAAACTCTCAAGACAAGATTTGCCAAGAATAAACCCTAGCGTTCACCATGCGAGCTCTCCCACCGTATGATCTCCTCCCTCAGCAGGTCGAACGAGCGTGGTATGTTCTTACCGTACTCCTCCGCCTTGGCCGTCCGGCTCGGTCACTGGAATTGGGTCCCGATCCTGATTTAATCGAATCTCTCTGTCAGATCTACGGATCCCCGTTGTTTCTCACTGCCGATGGTTTTATCACTGTGTCGGGAAGTGCACTCAGTTGCTTTCTCCGATATTGGTCTAATTCGACGGTTTCTTCAGCTTTGAGTACCGACGCTAGGGTTTGTGAAAATGGGAGGAGCCAGGTCGGAGTGGTATACTCAAGGAAGAGAAAGGCGAGAGGTTACGAGTGTATGATGCCAGTGAGGACAAAGAGGAGACTTTTACTCGGATGTGAAAGAGGCAAGATTCCTTTTCTTTTAGCAATCTTTTCTTTCAGAATGCCTTTTCTTCTCTTACGAAATTTGTAAGCGTTCTTATAAGATTAAAGTATTCAGTATAATTTGTGCTATGCAACACAGATGTGGAAGAACTAGATAAAGATGAACCCAAATTTATTCAGCCAGTAGATAAAAGTATAGCTGAGAAGTCAGAAAAAGAGGTAATTTCTTATTACAGATTCATTTTATTTGTTATCAGGGTGCATCTTTGCTTTCTACTTCAACTTATCACGGAAATTCGTACCAGACAGACTTACATAACATTTGGTGGCCTATTTATGGAAGGGGGAATTTCATACATACTCCTTGAAATTATGTATTTCCCCCTCTAAAATACATAATATCATATTTACCCCTATAAATTTAAAAAACTCACAAATTTACCCAATTTAGTGTTTTTTCTATTAAAACCCATTTAAATTTATAAAGTCCCATTTTACCCTTTATTAGAAAATAAAAATATGTAGTATGTCTGTATGTGTAAATAAAATGTTCCGTATTCTAGTTGGTCAATTTTCGAGGGTAAATGGTTCATTTCTTTAACGTGTATACGGTGGCATTTAAACATATGCTTGTGTGCACGTCACAAGTAAGAAAATGAACCATTTTCTCAACCAAACGGTCAATTAGAAGACTGAACATTTTCCTTAAACAAGCTACATTTTATTTTTTTAATAAAGGGTAAAATGTGTACTTTATAATTTAAAATGAGTGTTAATAGAAAAAGGCAATAAGTGGGTAACTTTGTGAGTTTTTATAATTTAGAGGGGTAAATATGATATGATGCATTTTAGAGCGGGAAATACGTAATTTTAAAGTTCTTTTGAGGGGGCACACTTGAAATTTCCCCTTTTATGAAAGTTCTGTTTATTTAATTATTTAACTTCTTGGGCAATTTTCCTAGAATGAAGGGACTCTGCTCGCACTGCACAAGATTCCTCTCCTACAGATTGAAAGTTCTGGTCCAACCTCTAACCATCATGGTGATCATCCTTTGAAAATTTGCGGTAAGAGGGTTGGTAACTGCATGTCTTTGAAGAAAAGTATAAATCGGGCTGCTTTCAAAAATAAGCTTCCCAATGAAACTAATGTGAATGATGCTGCAAAGACTTCCAAGGTTAGCTCCGTACCGAGTTACTTTGCTTATTTTAAGCTTCTGTCATTGTAAATTCTGGTGCCATCAACAGGTTAGATTATTTACTATTATGAGATTGGTGTACTTAAAATTGAGGGATTAAGGCCAACTGCACTGTGGGTTGATCAAAATAAGTTGAGGTTAATTACAGATGTGGAGAATACCATATGATAACTTTTGGTACTATACTAACCCTGGTAGCAATGTTATAGTATCTATTGACTTAATAGCAAAATTTCTTACTCATTTTGCAACAATTTCCGTAAAAAATTGAGATATATGTGGAAAATGTACCTTGTATATGGTCCATTATCCTCTCGTTTTAAATGCCTATTGCTTATTTTGTAGAGTGATTTAGAATCAAAGCCACTGCCAAACTTAAAAGACTTTACCATTGAAGAAGAAGAAGGTTCAGGTAAAGAAAGAAATCTCTCAAGTATTTTTTTTTCATTTCAGATAGTAATCTGATTAATCTTATTTGCTCTGATATTATACATATTGATAGGTGGTTACGGAACCGTGTACAAGGCTCGAAGGAAATCAGATGGGAAAATATTTGCTGTTAAATGTACGTGTAGAGCTATACCAAATTTACTCTGTTAACCATCATTATGTGATTTAGTACCACTTCAATTACCCTGGGGAAGGATGATCTAACTTTCTTTTTTCTTTTGTTACACGTGCGCATGTGAGTGTGTGTGGGGTGGGGGGGGGGGGGGGTTGATTAACATTACCTTTAATGGTTGGTACATAAGACAATATTGAGTTCTGGTTGCAAAGCAAATGCGTCGTTGCTAGAGCAAGGATAGATTGTTATCTTTATTAATTCCATACATGATGTTATAAATTGAAATAACAACTCACAATATATTTTGTACTTAAATGTGAAAGCTTGCCATTTTGTATCAGGTCCCCATCCAAATGCCAATTTCCATCATGTCAAGAATGAGATGAAGATGCTGGAACGATTTGGGTACTGATACACTACCACAATTGCCCTTCTATATACAATTACTTGGTTCATTTCTGAGACCTTATATTTTATTTGTCATTTCTTCTGTATTTCAGAGGTAGAAACTTTGTCATCAAGTATGAAGACTCATTTAAGAGTGGCAACTCTGAATGCTTTATTCTTGAGCATGTTAATCATGACAGACCAGAGGCAATTTTTTTTCCTTTATCCCATTTACTCAGAACTAATTTGTACACCTTTTCCTAAATTTGATTCTGTGGATACTTTCTTTGAATAGTTTGTATAGTTCCCTTCTTAAATTTGATCCTGCGGATACTTCATTATTTCAATCTAATAAATGTTAATTAAAATAAAAAAATCCAATTCTAAGAAAATTTATTTACTAGGTTTGGTATGAGAAATGAATGTTTTTCCTTTGTGTGATTTAATTTAGATATTTTTTTATCCATCCAGTTTTTGAAAAAGGAAATAAGTGTACATGAACTTCGTTGGTATGGCTACTGTTTGTTCAGAGCTCTAGCAAGTTTGCATAAACAGGTATAGTCCCCTGAATTTCATTGCTAAAGTAATGTTTCCTCATTTTTGTAGTTGAGTGTTTAATTTCTGTTTTCACTAGGGGATTGCACATCGTGATGTGAAGCCTGGAAATTTCCTTTTTTCTCGAAAATTGAACAAGGGATTTCTCATTGACTTCAACCTAGCCATTGTAAGTTGCACAAATATACACTTAATAATTAAAAAAAAGCAATTGTATGTTATTTACTTCCTTTGTCCATTTGTTGCACAGGATCTCCACCAAGATTTGTGAGAACTGGTAGGTACTCCAATCTATCTTCAAGGGCAATCCTATATCTTATCTTAGATTTTTTTTTTACATTTTTTTATGTAAGTCGTTGGAGCTTACACAAGGACACAAGTGTTGTATGTTTGCAAATATATTTTGTTTATAATAGGTCTTCTCTTAGTTATGCTTAGCCATGTTCTTTTTCTCAATTCCATCATGGGGCAGGAACCAGGGTTATTTTGGGATGAATTGTTCTTAGTTGTACACTTAATTGGGCTTATTTTACAGTTAATTGCTCCGTATGATACAATATCAAAGTTCCTAAGCTGATTAATTTGATATTTACATGATCACAGTACCAAGACTAGATCCAGCTCATCTCTCTGCACCTAAGTCTAACTCAAACAACACCAAGGAAAAGCAAAACCTAGGTTTGAAAAGGAAGAGATCAAGGTGAAAAACAAATAGGAAGTTGCCAACAACATGAAAAAAGGCCATTACTCTCAGAAAACAGCTGATGCGTCAGGCGTGACCTCCATGAAAGACCCAACCAGCACAAGAACCTCACAAGAGAGACGAAAGCAGCCAATAATGTACCAATCCTTGAGAAAGGAAGTTGGTGCACTATTTAAAAGATACCACACAAAGTAGCCCAAACAAGGAAGTGGTGGGCCCGACACCTCAGCGGAAAGAGAGTGACGGCCCCACCAACCAAAGTGACAGGAGTCTTGTCATATTTACGCCCATGCCTTGTATTGTGGTGGTGCTGCTGTTGCGGGGGTCAGGAGTGCAGAAGATCAAAGGTAGGTGTTTTCTCCTGAGAAGTTTGTGAAAAGAACCCGCCCTCCTCTATGCCAAAATTGAAGGCCAGCCCTAATATTTTAAGTGACATAGTCTGTACAGCACATACTAATGTCAATTTTTATTAAGTGTGCTCCCAAGTTGTCATACCTCTTCTTGCTAGCTTTGTGAGTATGCTGTATAGACAGGTCTCTACGAGTCAATACCTGTAACAATCTAGAAATGTACAGAATCACTTGTTTTTCCATCCGTCACTAATGTCCACAAAAATGTAATAAACATAAAAGGAGAATGTATGGGCATGTATGTGTATCTTTATGTATCGCGTCTCTGTTTATGGGGTTCAGGGGAAGGAAAGCATAGGAAGGAAGGTCCTTGTGCAGGACGAAAAGGATTTCGTGCTCCAGAGGTTGTCTTCTCTGAAACTTGTCAAGAAATCTCCCTTGCCATTTAAGATGGTAGTGCTCTTGAGATTAAAGTTCAAGATTATATTATCAGGTTCTTTTCAAATCATTCCATCAAAGTTGCAAGATGGATATATGGTCAGCTGGTGTGACCCTTCTTTACTTGATTATTGGGAAATGTCCCTTTGGTGGCGATCCTGAGCAGTAAGTTTGTAGAGTATATGCACAAAGAAAATTTAATTTTGTACCTACAAAATCTTAAAATATCCTGCATGCCTTTATGACCTGGGAAGTGCCAAGTATACCCCTCGGTAGTTTTCTCAAAGAATACCAAAACAATCCCACATATCTTCTCATGTTGAGACTGTCATGAGAAACAACATATGTGTGTTTGGGGCGCTTCCTATGTCTTTTGCCAGTATGCATTTTTAATTAGTGTGCTTTTACTTATTGAATTTGCTGTTAACACAAAGCAGGAACATAAAGGAAATTGCTAAGCTGAGAGGAAGTGAAGATCTATGGGAAGTAGCTAAGTTACACAACTGTGAATCCTCCTTCCCAAGGTAAAAATTGTCTATTTGACTTATTTAAAAAAAGGAAATAATGACTGTACTGTAATTCGGGTAAAGATATTTTAACCAAAACCCCTTGCATTTGCAACTTTTTTCTTTGTCTTGTTCAGTACTACTGCAAAGTGTAGGATCAATCAGGGCTCTCTTTTGGATCACATTTAAGGCAACTGATGCTTAAATCTGCTATTTCATCTTAACTAGGACCTAATTTTCTGTTCAGTGTGAAGTGTAAAGAAGGCTCAATTGGTTAGGATGAATTAAATTAAGTTTCTTAGGGCTTACAATTGCAGAATTTGCATAAACTTGTACCATACCATTCAGGTCTGGTGCTAGCACTATAGTCAAACTATAGTTTCTTGCTTCTTTCAGTTCAATATTTGCAGTATATTATTATTGAACTTAGTTTGTGACATCAACTTACCTTACCTTTTATAGGAGTTATTTGATGTGCAATATGTGCAATCAGTGAACTTAAGAGACTGGTGCGAAATCAACTCACGCCGGCCTGACTTCATTGAGAACATACCAGACTCTCTATTTGATCTAATTGACAAGTGCTTGACTGTAAACCCGAGGTGTCGCATCTCAGCCGAAGAAGCCAGGACATTGTTTCTTTACACCGTTGCCATGAAAGCCTCTCAAGGCGACGGCTGCTTAGAAGGTCATCCCAGCCTGGATCAAGTCTTCAGATAAAAAATGATCAGAAGCATTGTGTTATGTAAATTAATTTATTTTTTCTTCTTGTAGGTAAGCTTGTATGTGTTTCTTTAATGATATCATGTACAAAACATCTAGCAAAATATGGTTATTGCAAATCTGTTGAAGTATTAATACATTAAGAGCAGCTAAAAATAGAATTAGAATAAGAGCAGCTCCTTTTCACCTCCTGAAAAATTTAGCACAGCATACAACTCCTTTAAATTATGTAATATCGGAAAATACCTCTATACCTCAGAGAAAACTTTAGTCAAGTTCACTGAATAAAATTGAGAATATTATCAAAGAATTGCGGAAGTAGTAGTTAACTAACAAATTAGTTTCACTCGAAGTGAAATTTGGGTCCAGAGTTTCATGACCACTACCGGTTGGGTCCAACAGGAGCCGATGGTTTGTGACCCAGTCCGACAAGTTATTCAGGCAGGCTGGAGCCCATGTGTGTGCCTCCTGATTCAGTAAAGGAGTTGGTATCATTCCCTTCAAATTTGTGGGCATGCTGCCCATCATACCCTCCATTCCCAACAACTCCCCTTTTGTCTTTGTGCCGAGCCTTGAGCAATAAAGGACTGCAGATGTATGTGGCTATTGGAATGAACTTAAAAAAATTCTTCATATTATTACAAATAATACGTAAATCACAACGACATTTTAAGCCTAAGAAAGTTTCAATCTATGCCAATAAAGTCGGGTAAAACTCTATTTTTTTAAGGAAGCAGGCCATTGTGCATTTACTAATAATTTTCATTAAACAAAGAAATATATTTACAAGTAATTGTAAATCTCCATCAGTCAAGTCGTATCAACTCTTTAGCTGTAAGGTTCCAATCCGAGATCCGGACAACAGAATGTCATCATAAAGTTCAATCAAATAATTGAAGAACGGTACAAACACAGCAATGGCAACAGATGCTAGTGCACCTATATTGCCACCACGTACTAGCATGCATCTTCAATTCTTGCAACTACTGACAAACAAACAGTGCCAGAGTAACTACAGAAATCCAGACAATACCTTAAATTCGTGAGGTAACATATTACATATGGCAGAAGCTAGTTGTTACGTTTTTAGATTGGAAGGTGAAACATTAATTAATCAGACTGCAGCTGCTATTTTCAACTAATGCAGTTATTATCTACAGTGATGTTCTTTAAGACACCAATTAATATTAGTATGTGACTGGAGATGAGCTTTCGAGAAGTGCATTAATTTCATGATGTATCTCTTTCATTTTCCTTTTCAGTACATTAACTAATTTCATGATGCATCTCTATGGTTTATATTGTTGTATTTATCATTAAGGAAGTTTATTTTGTTGTAAATGAAAAAGGAATTAACTTTAAGAAAAAATTAGCATGGTTCATGTGGAAGTAATCAATATAAGTTTGGGACAGTATATTTTCATAGAAACTGTTTCCATAGAAATATCAATTTTTCATTAGTATACACTGCAAATAGGAATCAGGATATGTTTGAAGGAGAAAATTAACTTTTAGGCTGGTTAGGGGTTACAAAAGGTCGAAATGTTTTACTGTTAAATAAGTATTCATTTTCGAAATGTAACACATATTATAACAATATGTGTTGATATGTTATTCATTTATTCTTTTAGAATAAAATATGTTATCTTTTAGCAGGTGTGCATTCTAGAATGTAATGATCTTGAAATAGACAAGCAAAGCAAAACCCTCAAAAGAACATGATGATATCTCCCATACTAAATAAAACATTTATCCAATTCCTACTCTAGAGGAAACCCTACTATACTCTTGAGGATACAAGTAATGACACTAATTAACATATAACCCAATTCTCTAAATGTTCTCCTCATCTTGAATATTATCAACTAAATCCTTCCCTTTTGTATCAGGCAGGAATGCAAAAGGCAAAGAACAGAACCCAATTGCAAGCCCAAAGAAACCGAACGACCACAATCGGTTGCTCTTCCCTTCGACTGCCATAACAGGTGCAAATGCTCCTGCAAGAAGAGTAGTTTCTCTAACTAATGATATTGCCGTGTTGCGTATAGTAGTCGGGAAAAGCTCAACACAGTATATCAACATGACATTAATTGCTGTGCAAGCTGCACAATAGGATATCACTTCAGCTGCCAGCTGAATTCTATTGGCTATGCCGACAGTATCAAATGCGCATGCCAGGCTGCACAGCGCACTTACTGCAGTTAATATGAGAACTGTAGTTCTACGATCCATTGTCGCCACAAGAAGTAAGGTCAAGAGAGATGCGGGTAGCTCAGATAGAGCATTCAAAGCCACGCTAAGGTAAAGATTTGAACTGAGGTCTCCGAGAGTGAAGGGTAAACCGAAGTATATAAACCCGGTTCCAAAACTCGCCATCATGACAGCTATCAACCTCCATAGGAATTGTTTGGCGGTACAAAGCATTTTCAATGAAGAAAAAAATCATAGCTCGTATATTGCACCGCATCCTTCTTGGTTAAATTATCTCCGTTTTGTCGGTGCACCTTCAGCCATCTAGGTGATTCTTGAACAAAGCAAAAAAGAAAAATGTGTAGCACAAACAAGGAATATTTGTCAAAAGGTACATATACCTCCATGACAAACCTTGGCCCATATTGTAGGCCATTATTGGTAGAGTCAAGAACCCCAGCATGTAAAAAGTAAACCCTAGAACACCAATCTTATCACGCCACCACTGATCTGCAATTTCCATTGATAGCACAAGAGCTGACGAGCCAATCGAAGCACGACCGAACCCAGAAATAAATTTAAAAGACGAGTAAACCCAAATGTTAGGAGAGAGAACCGTCATAGCGCCACCAAGTGACATGACAAGGCATGACAGTATGAGCAGCAACTTCCGGCCAAGAACCGAATCTGCCAGGGTTGACATAAACAAGGAACCGACAACGCAACCGGTGAAAAAAGCCGAAGCAGGAATTGACGAAAGAATCGTGTCTTTGCACTCAAGGGCCCACTCTGACACAATTGAGGTATCGACCGAGTCCCAAGCCCATGAGCCTGGCTGGAGGGCACATGGGCTTGATGCAGAATTGCATATCAGGTCAACCGGGTCGAGGCACTTCCACTTGGGATCAGCATCAGTAAAGACAGTGATGAAAGTCTGCTGGCCATCAAAAAACCACGCTGCCGCAACAACAATTGATTGAAGAAGTTGCATTGAGAAGGATCGTCGGGCGGCAGCTTCATTGGCGCCTTCAACAGAGGAACTATGAGATTGGAGGAAAGGAGTTGAATCTACCATTTTATTGGGTTGATTGAATTAATGGGTCTCTTTACCAAGGAGCAAGAAGAAAAGAAAAGAAAAGGAGATTATATGCTATCAACAAATTAAACAGGACGTAGGAACTTGTTTATAGCTAGGTTGATCATTGTAAAACTGAGCAGCTATTAAGTGATGATTACGAAATATTATGAAAGTTCTTCAAGTGTTATAATGAACCGCAGGAGCATCATAAAAAATGTATCCCTCTATCATATCTCTTGCTGGATGATGTCCTATACATCCGTATTTAAAGCATAATAATTATTTAAATTTAATTTCTAGTCCTTCAAAGAATATTATTTGGGTTTCAGATAATTTTTAATTGACATTATGATATAAAATATACGCAAGATTACTTAGTTGTGTATGATTCACGTTTTTGTAAAATTTTAGTTAATTTATACATTATTGTACATGACTCACACTACTACAGAGAAATACTTCATCGTCAGTTCAAATCTTACTTTGCCATCTGTTTTTGAACCGATGGTGATTGGTCCGATAGTAATGGTATATACCTATGCCATTGTCTAAAAACGTTGTCATCGGTTGAATAAACGGACGGACGGTGTTGAGCAACTGATGCTATCAGTTCGAGGTGATAAATAGATGGTATAAACAGACTACATATGTGGCCTGATTTAGAGGAGGATAAGGATGACCTTATTTTGTTAGAAATAAATTAATGGTCCTGCAATGGACCAATGACTTATCACAGTTGTTGAAAGTTCTTCAAGTGTGATAATGAACCGCAGGAACATCATAAAAAAATGTATCCCTCGATGTCGATAATCATAATTAAAGCATGTTATAATTTCTAGTCCTTCAAATAATATTATTTGGGTTCTAGATAATTTTAATTGACAATTATGATATTAAATTTACTTAAGATATCATTATTTGTGTATGATTTATGTTTTTGTAAAATTTTAGTTAATTTGTACATTATACAGGGCTAGGGTGGTAAACGGAGTGGATTCGGAGCGGATAATGCTGATACCAAATCTGTATCCGTTTTTCAATGAGCGGATACGAATACGGATACGGATAGTAAACGGATATCAAAATTCAAAATAAACACTAGTACAAAAAACCCTTTCACCGACTGTTCAAATACCCCTACACCGTCTGCTATAGAGGCGTCGGTGATGGCGCCGGCAGTATAGGTATACCTTTACTGACGGGAAAAAAACAGTCAGTGTAGGGCATCAACACTGACGGATTAAAAACAATCGGTGTAGGTACCCAACACCGACGATTTTGTTAAAAAACAATCGGTGTAGGTACCCAACACCGGCTGTTTTTGTTAAAAAACAGTAAGGTTGAATACAAATTTTCGCATAATTCTATTTGTGATTGGGGCTAGCCTCATATTTTTGCTAGTATATATTACCATTCGACATTCAACATAAACAAAATATCAAGCAATAATGTAGACAATATAAAGAATATACAACATAACGTATTTATTCACAAAAGACCCACAATATAAAATATTTACATAACACAAATAAATAAATATGCAACTGAATTACACAACAACATTGTATTTCATGCATTGTAGCTATTTTTATTCTCTGGATCACTTCACAGTAGAAGCAAGATCTCTGATTTCGGTCCTAAATTCAACCTCCTCTGTCGGATCTACATCATCTGGCAAAGAAATACACTCCCACCACCTGAATAAAAAAGAAGTTACATTATGCACTTCAAAAAATTTTAACAA